>MU224254.1:3444852-3513805 GCA_018584345.1 Thuja plicata | reverse complement strand
CTCATCACCTAGTTGCCCTACTGAAATTAAATTTCTACTCAGCCTTGGAACATGTCTTACCTCTTGTAGTAGCCAATGATTCCCATTCTGCAACTTAATCTTAATTCTTCCCTTCCCAACAATTTGAAAATGTTCATTATCTCCCAAATAAACTAGCCCAAAATCACCTTGGACATAATCAATAAAATAAATCCTATTCGGTGTAGCATGAAAAGAAGCCCCTGAATCTAGAACCCATAAATCATAAGCATTTTTAAGGGAAAGGACCAAAACATCATCCTCAGATTTATTACTAACCACATTTTCCTCCTTATTGCCTTCTTGTTTGTCTCCTTTAATTTTTTGAGACCAGAAATCTTTCTTCTTATGACCTGGTTTTCCATAGTACCAGCAGTCACTAGGTCCTCTTGATTGAGACCTCTTTCCCTTTGACTTCCCTCATGATTTCCCATGATTTCCAGAGTTGTTTCCTCTATCTCTTGTTCTGCCTTTGCTTGCTGCATTCAATACACTACCTGATGTAGATACACCTGAGCTTTTCCTATGAATTTCCTCACTCAGAATAACACCAATAACATCATCAAATTTTAGGGTGTTCATATTAGAAACAAAGTTACTAAAGGCCATTATCAAGCTATTCCAGCTTTCTGGCAAAGAACACAGAATCAAGAGAGCCATAATTTCTTCATCGAAATTAATATTCATAGAGGATAATTGACTAGTAACTGTATTAAACTCATTTAAATGATCAGCCACTGACCCACCTTCTACCATCTTCATATTAAATAAGCGCTTCATAAGAAATACCTTATTCAAAGCGGAAGGATTTTCATACAACTTTGCTAGGGATTCCATCAGCTATTTAGTTGTCGTTGATTTTATAATATTAAATAGCACCGATTGAGCTAGGCATAAGTGAATGTTGCCTAGTGCCTTTCTATCCAGAATGTTCCAGTCATCCTGAGACATAGCTAGATCTTTCTTGGAAACTCCTCCCAAAGGTCGCCATAAATCCTTCTGATAGAAATATTCCTCCATCTGCATTTTCCATAACTAAAATTTTTTCCCATTAAACTTGTCAACCTACCCTCATCTTCCATAACTCCCACTTGACCATGAGACTCCCACTCAATTGTGAGACCTTCATGTAGAGGATAACTGAAAACAACCATAGCTCTGATACCACTTGTTAGGATTAACAAGGCAGAAATAAAAATTACATGTAGAAATATAATCTATAACAGAGAATAATAAACCAAACTAGAAGAGAACACAAGACACAAATATTTAACATGGTTCACCCAATCCCTAGGCTATGTCCACCAAACAACAAAGTCCAATATTATTCTTATCCAGTGATTACAATCATATCACAATGCGCAGATCCCGCACAACTCAATACCGCCATAAAACATACAACATAATAATGAAACCCCAACCCTAAGCCAATTTATACAAAATTTATGTCACTTTAGGGTTAGAACATGTCAGTTAAGAAATTGGCCAAAAATAAGACTCAAAACCCGAACCCCACACCTTGTAGAAAGGTAAATCACTTAAAAGGTAAATTACTTTCCTGATCAGTCACCATAATATAACACTAGGTAGTCCCACTATAAAATCCATACTTATGCACTCCCATGGTCTATTTGGGATGGGAAATGGTTGGTAAAGACCTGTATTTGATGATGTCCCCTTTTCCTTCTGACATACTCCACATTTCTCAACATACCTCCTTATATCTTTCTGCATTTTAGGCCACCAATAGAATATATCCACTAGGTCTAGCATCTTATTTAACCCAAAGTGTCCACTCAAACTTTCATTTTGATTCTCTTGGATGAGGTTCTCCCTCATGGAACCCCTTGGAACACATAGTTTCTTCCCTCTAAATAATAAACCATTCTGCAAGGTATAGTCTGCATATTCACTATGAAAGTGATTTTTAAAATCGGTACACACCTTATAAATCTCTGAGAAATCTAAATCTCCTTGAATTCTTCAACCCCTATACTTTGCAACTGTATGGTAAGAAATCTCCTACTAAGAGAATCAGCTACCTTGTTATTTACCCCCTTTTTGTGCTTCATAGTAAAAGTGTATGATTTAAGAAACTCCATCCACTTTATATGCCTCAAACTAAGCTTCTCCTGTGTATTTATGTAGCTTAGGGCCTGGTTATCAGTGTATACCACAAATTATTTTTTCAACAAGTAGTGCCTCCACTTCTTAAGATCTTGCACCAATGCAAAAAGCTCTATATCATAGGATGAGTATCTAGACTTTTCTTCATTAAGCCTCTCACTAAAGAAGGCTACTAGTCTTCCTTCCCGACTTAGGACCTCACCCACTGCTATGTTGCTAGCTTCACATTCCATAATAAATAACCTATCAAAACTTGGAAAAATGAGTATTGATTGCGTTTCCACTTCTTTCTTAAATCTCTCAAACCCTTCATTGGCTTCCTTGGTCCATACAAACTTTGTCTTAACTCCACCTTTAATTTTATCTAGGACAGGTGCACAAATTTGACTGAATCTCCTCACAAACTTTCTATAGAATTGGGATAACCCACGGAAGCTTTTGACTTTCGTCCCTATCTTAGGAGTAGGCCAACTTAATATGGCTTAAACTTTTCTCTTTTCCATCTTCAAGTCCCCTTGGGATACTACAAATCCTAGGTAGACTAGTTCTTGTTTCATAAACTTGCTATTTTCAAGATTTATGGTGAGCTTCTCCTCTTGTAACCTTTTCAACACAAGTTCTAGGTGCTTCATGTGCTCCTCTTTTGTTTCACTAAAGATTAGGATATCATCTAGGTATACTACCACAAATACCCCTATATATTTTTTTAGGACTTCGTTCATAACCCTCATAAAAGTACTAGGTGCATTTGTAAGCCCAAATGGCATTACTAACCACTCATATAACCCCTCTATGGTTTTAAAGGCTGACTTCCACTCATCACCCTCTTTCATTCTAATCTGATTGTATCCACTTTTTAATTCAATCTTTGAGAAGTACTTAGCACCTCGTAAGAAATCCATTAAATCTTCTATTCTAGGAATAGGAAATCTATATCTAATAGTTATCCTATTTATTGCTCCTATCTAATAAGAATAGGAAATCTATATCTAATAGTTATTCATGTGCTCCTCTTTTGTTTTTCTAAAGATGAGGATATCATCTAGGAATACTACCACAAATACCCCTATATATTTTTTTAGGACTTCGTTCATAACCCTCATAAAAGTAATAGGTGCATTTGTAAGCCTAAATGTCATTACTAACCACTCATATAATCCCTCTGTGGTTTTAAAGGCTAACTTCCACTCATCACCCTCTTTCATTCTAATTTGATAGTATCCACTTTTTAAGTCAATCTTTGAGAAGTACTTGGCACCCCCTAAGAAATCCATTAAATCTTCTATTCTAAGAATAGGAAATATATATCTAATATTTTTCCTATTTATTGCTCTAGATTTAGTACACATTCTCCACTTACCTCCCTTTTTAGGAGCCAACACCACTAGGACAACACATGGGCTTATGCTCTTTCTTATCAGACCCTAGTCCAAAAGCTCCTGCACTTGCCTTGCAATCTCTTTTTTCTGCTCTGATGTCATTTTGTATGCAACCTTGTTAGGCAATGATTCCCCTAGCACAAAGTCAATTTGGTGACTGATTTCTCTTTTTGGTGGTAGGGTAGCTGGATTCCCTTCACACATGATGTCTTGGAACTGATCTAACAACTACTTCACTTCTTTAGGCATAGGTGATTTTTTAGGTGTCTCCTCCTCTTTAGGCTTCACCAAGATTTCATATCCAATTCCTTCTTCCTTCTTCATATCTTTTAGGAATTATTTCCCACTCATTAGTAGGGTATTGGAGTCCATTTTCTCTATTGTTTCTTCCTCTATCAAATACTATAACTTGTAAGTCACTCCATTCTTCTTTAATGAGTACTTATTCTCCTTGCCATGGTCAACTGCCTCCATGTCATATTGCCATGGTCTTCCAAGAAACAGATGGCATGCATCTATTGGTATTACATTATATAGTATCTTGTCTTGATACTTGCCAATAGTAAACTCAACCCACACTTGTTCATTAACCAATATATTATGTCCCTTATTCAACCAAGTTACCTTGTAAGGACACACATGAGGTATCTTGACCAATTTGAGCTTCTGTACTGCTTCCTTTGAGATCACATTATCAGTCAATCTAGAGTCTATTATAACTCTGCATACTTTTCCAATAATCTTGCATTTGACCCTAAAAAGATCCCTTCTTTGCTTGTGTTCATCCCTTGTAGGTTCTTTGATCAAAATCCTCCTAAGCATGAGGTTCTCTCCCTTTTCTAAATCCAAACTTATCTCTAATTGTTTATTCATGTCCTCTTCTTGCACATATGCAATCTTCTTCTGACCTTGTGAAGATGTTGGTTTATTTGGACACCTATAGGTAGGGTGACCCAATTGGCCATAGTTATAACACTTCATTGAAGCAAAATGTGAGCTTTTTACAAATCCACTTGATTTGCCTCTTCCACCACTTTGAAAGCCTCTACCTCTATTATATCCCACCCTATTTCTTGAATCATGGTTTTGTTCAATAAACCTAGAGTCTCCTTGGCTTCTAGTATCATTTTTCCTTCCACTATAACCACCTCTATGCCCTCCTCTAGAGTCTCTACCTCTTCCTCTTCCCCTAGAGTTGTAATCTTGTTACTTTCTGAGTTTTTCTTCCACCTTAAGGGCCATTTGAAAATACCCATGGATAGACGTTAAAGTGAAGAGGCTCAACTCTTCTTGTATATTCCACCTAAGGCCATTGAGATATCTAGCAACTTTAATGCTTTCTACCTCTTGCACTCTTGACCTAAGGCATAGCTTTTGGAATTATTCATTGTAGGATGCCATATCTAGATATTTTTGTCTGATAATTTGTCTCTTTTTGTGTAATTGTATATCATAATCCTCTGGTACGTAGTTCACTTTCACCTTATCCACCATAGCTTTCCAACTTTCTATTGGCTTCTTTCCTTCCCTTTCTTTTTCTTCCTACAAGAACTTCCAACAAGTTAATGCTTGTCCTCTTAGCCTTGATTTGCCTACCTTCACCTTTTGTGCCTCTACGATCCCATCACATTTAAAATGGTTTTCCATATCCTCAATCCATTCCATCACTAACTCTGCATCCATTTTGCAGAGAATACTGGAATGCCTTCTAGTGATTTTCCACTTAATTCCTTGAGGGAGTTGAGGAATGGTTCCTCAAGTAATGGAGGGTCAGGTTCTGGTTCTTCCTCCTCTTCAACTTGACTTTCTCCCTTGTCTTTATCTTCTCATATTTGTTCTTTCATCTTACCTTCAGTCTCTACAACTTCTGCTAACTTTAGCTTCATCTCCTCCATAACTTCTTCTAGAAGTCTATTCTTGAGTTTTTGCTCTGACAAGACCCTTTCCAATTCTTCATTGGTTACCATGGTGCTTTATCCAATGGATTCACTTCTCTCTTTCATACACTATCCACTTCCCAAGCCTTTCAATGGATATGATACCACTTTGATGGGGAGCTCTAACCACAAGAGCACTCTTTCTCCAACTAAGAACTTTCTTTGATCTTCCTAGGGTAGCTTTCTCTACCCTATCTAGAGGACAACTCTATGATCCCCTACTTCTCTTAGAACTCACCACCAACTTCAACTCACTCTACTCACCCTCTCAATCTAACAATGCACCTATAGGCTCCATTGATCCAATTTTCTCCAAATCTGATCTTGGAAATAGGTATGGGAGTCCTAACCATTCCTAGGTCACTTTCAACTAGTTTTGATCCACTTTGATGAATTCTTTCATTGGTTTTCCCATCAAGTTCTTCTTTTCTTAGTTTTAGGCCTTGTAGCCTTTTTGGCCTAATTCGCCCTCCTAAACACTGAAATCTTGAATTTTCTTGCAAACTATCCTTAATAACCCTCTGAACCAATTATGGATTCTTCATAGGTCCAACCCAGGCTCTAGGATTTTCTAGGTTTTATACCCCCACCCTGTCCGTACATAGGAATTTCACCAAACCCCTATTTTTAAGGGTTTTAAGGGCATGTAAACCAGTCTAAGTTCTTTGTTTTCACAAGCTGCTCCATTAAACTCCACCATCATTCTCCTTGCATTCATCTATCAAGGATACATGCCCCTACATGTTCTCACCATTTATTGGTTCAATCCAATTCAATTAGCAAGCTTTCTTGCTACTGTTCAGCACAAGCCACTAACCAGAATGCCTCTACACTCGCCTAGGGATTGATGGAAAAATTAGTTCCCCTACACACAATTACTCCAAAGACCATATTACACTATATATATGGTACCCTAGTTTATTCCAAGATTCCATGGAATTTTAACCATGGGAACTCAAGTGGGGTTCATATTTACAAGACTGGCTCTGAACTAGACAGTGAAACAATGAAATAGAAAGAATTTACAAAATGTTAACCAATAGAACTAACCAACTAAACCAATTCTACACATAGTAATTAAATGATACAAATTAAATTCTCAATGCATTAGTTCAATCCTTTCAATCCATTTAATGAATGGATGAAGGCTCTGTTACAATAACACAGTGAATTCTTTCCTTTCCAAATCACAGTCCATACAATGTCACCTCTAACCTCTGAATTAGGGTTTGTTTGACCTTGTATATCCTATCCCCACATGTTTGGACCCTTAGTTCAGGATTATAACACCATTAATTCTATTTCATATTTTTTAGGAAATGTTGTCATGACAACTTTGCAAAGTTGCAAAGTTGTCATGAGCAACTTTTACAACTTTTTCCATGTTGACATTCCAATACTCTCAATGGTTCAATTCAACTCTAAACCATTAAATAAGACCTTAAAAAACTTAAAAACATTAAAATCACAAGTCCCACTCCATTTTGGAGTCTTTTTCAAACTTTGACCCTTAGTTGACTTTCCTAGGACTTTGACACTAAAGCCTAATTGATCACACAAAACACTAGACTCTAAACATTCTTTACCACTAAACACACTCCAAAACAACCTTGGGAATTTATACTTAGTCCTTATTACCTTGGTGGTTGGATAAACCAAACTACAAGCCAAAAATTTTGAATATCTTCATAAGACCTTAAGATGCTCCTTCACCAACCCCCCTCTCAGTAAACCAACAATTGGTATCAGATCCAAGTACTCTAAAGAGATAAGTTTAAAATACTTGAGTAAAATATCCTAAGATCTATAAGAGGGAGGCACCAAATTTGAATAGGGATAACTTCTCTACATGGAAAAATAGGATGAGACTACACTTATCTAGAATTGGAGAGTATGCATTATACTATCTTGATAATGAGTATTCACCACCACCATTTGGGCCTATGAAACTTGAGAAAATAAGAGAAAGGAAAGATCACACAAAAGTTATGATTGAGATATCCTCTTCTCTCACCGAATAGGAGTTCAATGACCTTAAAGGATGTGATACAACATAATATATGTGGGATAATATTTCATTGGTATATGGTGGAGATCATCATGTTCAGAAGGCAAAAAATGAAACTTTGAGAGGAAAATTTGATTCTATGAGAATGAGAGAAGGTGAAATTGTTACACATTACAATATAATACTATAGGAAATTGTGAATTCCATCAGAGGTGTTGGAGGACATATTGAAGAAGAATATGTAACAAGTAAACTGTTGAGGACATTGTTGCCTATATATGTCATCCAAGTATCAGTAATACAAGAACTAAGATCTATTCCTCGGATGTATATTTCAATGGATGCTACAATTGGTAATTTGATTGCTTTTGAGATAAATAACTTTGATAGTAGTTTATCTACCACTAATAAGATTGAATCTTCATTCAATCTATCTTTGAAAATTGGAAGATTTAAAGAGTCTAGATCGGGTGATGGTTATGCAAGTAGTGCGAGTGAAAGGATTTACAATTACAAAAGTTAGATAGAAGACCTGTATGCCAAAGATGAAAGAAACCAAGAAGCTTTTGAAGCTCTACTAGTAAGAAGACTACAAAGAGGAAAAGGAAAGTACTGAGGTAAGATACCTTTTAAATTCTTCAATTGTAACAAGATTGGTCACATTGCGTCTAGATGTCCTGACAATGACAATGATGAGAAGAAAGACAACTGACATAATAAAAAGAGAGAGAACAAATTAGGATATTTTGAGATTTCAAGAACAAAGGTAAGAAGTCATGCCACATTGTTAATGAAGGACTAACTGATGATAATGAAGGTGAAGAGAATGTGTATGTTTCTATCAAGGATGATTCTGATGAAGAAAGGTGTGAAGAAGAAAAATCCCTAATCTCACATGTAAGAAAGAGTCATACTTGGATTATAGATAGTGGTTGTTCACACCATATGACTGGTGACACACATAAGTTCATCACTATGGAAGAAAATGATAGAGGGTATGTTATATTTGGAAATGATGCTCCATACCCTATGAAAGGTAAAGATTCTATAATTTTTCTGGATAATACAAAATGTGATGATGTCTATTGGGTTGAAGGAAAAAAGTATAATCTGTTGAGTGTGGCATAGCTGAGAAATACAAGACACAAACTAGAATTTCATAATGGAAAGGTAAAAGTATTTGATCAGAATGGAGGTCTAATTGCCACTGGAGAACAATCTAAAGGTAACTTATTCTACCTTGGTACCTCTACAAAGAGTTGTCTATTTTCTTAAATTGAGGATGTATGGTTACAAAATAAGAGATTTTGTGATGTGAATTTTGACAACTTAATTAAGGTGAGAAAAAGAATAGAGTTAGAGGTCTACCGAGATTGGATAAACCTAAAAATTTCATGTGCAAAGAATGTCAAGTTGGTAAGATGACAAAGTCAAGTTTTACAAGCAAGTCTTACACTACTCAAGGAATTTTGGAATCAGTGCACATTGACCTATGTGGACCTATGAGAACACAAAGTTATTATGGTGATATATATTTCATTTTATTTGTTGATGATTAATCAAGAATGATGTCTGTCATGTTTTTGAAAGAAAAATATGATGCTTTTCAAGTGTTTAAGTGGTATAAGGATAGAGTTGAAAAGGAGATTGGAAGATAATTGAAGTGTCTAAGATCTGATAAAGGAGGTGAGTTTATATCTAATGAGTTTACACTTTTCTGGAATGAACATAGAACAAAGAGACAAATGTTTGCACAAAGGACACCACAACTAAATGGTATAGCAGAAAGAAGAAATAGATAAATTGTTGATTGTGCAAGAACATTGATGATTGAGAAGAGTATTTCTCAAAAAAATTGGAGAGAAGAAGTCAACACTGCAACTTATACACTAAACCAAGTACAACTGAAGAAAGGTACAAACAAGACTCCATGTGAGATCTAGCATGATCATAAAACAAATGTAAGTTATTTCAAAGTATTTGGAAGTAGATGTTACATTCTAAAAGATGCTAGAGATGGAAAGTTTGATTCTAAAGGAGATGAAGGAATATTATTAGCATATTATACAAAGAGAAAAATGTACAAGTGTTTGAACAAGTCTACTAACAAAATTTTAGAAAGTGCAAATGTAAGGGTTGATGAATTTGCAGAGAAGAATGATGAAGATAGGAAGAAGGAAACTAAGGACTACCAAAGATTTGTATATGTTCAACCTGGGATTCCTGAGCCCTTACCTAAAGCAAAAACCAAGGAGGAAGTTGAACAGAGAGAACCACCACTGAATGATGGAAATGAAGAAATTCAACCACCTACCGAGCTTGTTCTAGCCAAGTATGTGAGAAGAAACCACTCACTGAGAAATATTATTGGAGACAAGAATGTTGGAGTTATGACAAGAAGTAAGGTAAGAGATAATACATGATTACTTTCTAAATTTTATCCAAGAAGATAAAAGATGTATTGGAGAATGAAGATTGGATTTAAGATATGAAAGAAGAAAGAGATCAGATTGAAAAGAACAACACATGGACTTTGGTACCGCGGCCTAAAGATAAAAATGTTATTGGTACAAAGTGGATTTTTAGAAACAAATTGAATTAACATGGATATGTAATTAGAAACAAAGCAAGACTGGTTTGCAAAAGGTATGCACAAGAAGAAGGTATTGATTATGGTGAGACTTTTGCACCTATTGCTAGATTAGAAGGAGTTAGAATTATACTAGAATATGCATCTTAATTATAAAGGATTTAAATTTTATCAAATGGATGTCAAGTTTGCATTTCTTAATGGTATTCTTGAAGAAGTCTATATTGAACAACATGAAGGATTTGTTGAGAATACTAACAAGGACATAGTATGTAAATTGCACAAGGCATTGTATGGGTTGAAACAAGCACCTTGAGCATGGTATGAAAGGTTACATTCATATTTAATCAAGATTGTGTTTCAAAGAACAAGTGGCAACAATAATGTGTATCTGAAATGTGACAGTAATAATAAGATTTTGATTGCTGAAATATTTGTTGATGATGTTATTTTTGGAAATAACACATTTATGCAGATCTTTTGTTGAGGAGATGAGAAGGGATTTTGAGATGTCCATGATAGGGGAGCTAAAATTATTTCTTGGACTACAGATTCAAAAAGTCAAGGATGGGATCTACATCACACAATCAAAGTACATCAAAGAGATCCTAAAGACATTTGGTGTGGAAGATTCAAGATTGGTTGGAACACCGATGGTTACTGGTTGCAAATTATCAAAAGAAGATGAGATAAAGGAAGTGAATGAGACACTCTATCGATCAATGATTTGTAAGTTATAGTATGTTGTACATAGAAGACCTGATATTGCTCATGCATTTGGTATTGTTGCATTATTTTCTGTTGATCCAAAGGAATCACACATGTCTACAGTCAAAAGAATATTTAGATATATGAAAGGTACTTAAGACTTCGGTCTACTATACAAGAAAGGAGGATATTTTGAGTTGAAGGTTTATACAGATGTTGATTGAGCTTGAAACATTGATGATAAGGAGAGTAAAAGTGGAGGAGCTTTCTTTTTAGGAGAAAGATTAGTGACATGGCTGAGTAAGAAACAAATTTGTATATCACAATCTATTGTCAAGGCAGAATATATTGTTGCGGCTTTGAATTGTGAAAATATTGTATGGATCAAATAGATACTTGAAGGTATGCAAGAGGAGATTACTGATCTAGTTACTATTTTCTGTGATAATACTAGTGCTATCGACATATCAAAGAATTCAGTGATGCATTCTAAGACCAAGCACATTTCTATCAAGTATCACTACTTGAGAGAACAAGTTCAAGACAAGAATGTGATATTGGAGTATATGAATTGAAAGGAGAAGTTAGCAGATATATTCACCAAGACACTACTGAAGAATGCTTTTGAGAATCCCAGAGGTAATTTAGGGGTCCTACCCCTCTCCAACATTCACTAGAGAAAGATGCATGATGCATCAATTATAGAATTCATTAGAATATCTATTTTGTGAGTTGATGCTAGTGTTCATGCTTTCGGTGATGCCTGAAGTTGTGAAAAAAATTTGTATGAAATGACATATCATTACATGCAAGCTATGATCCACTACTTGAACAAGTTTTCAGGGGTATGTATCTTTGGCATTGTTGTCAAAGAGGGAGAATGACTAATTGATGCTTAAAGGGAGAATAAGTATTAGAGGGAGATTGATTCATGATTAAAGAGAGAATGAGAAATGGATAATGATGGTGGACACGCAGAGGAAGAAAAACAACAAGAAGCTAAGAGGGAGAAAATATAGAACAAACATATCCGAGTATGTCATCATCATTTGATAGTTTTTCCATCAATGCCAAAGAGGGGGATTGTTACTCAACTGATGATGATGGTGATGAAGATTGAGATAAGAGGTATACAAGATTGTAGATATATTATATTAGTTGTTAATTTTTCATTGATGTCAAACAATTGATTTATGGTTCATATAAAGTTTCCATATCATTCGAAGTATGATATAAGATGAGTGAGTTAAAGAAGAGAGAAAGTGAAAAGTTGTAAAGATGAAGAACTTAATTGGGAAGCTAATATAGATCAGACAATGATAATGTAATATTGATATAATATTTTTCTACTTTACATTTGATGTTATAAAGTTAGTAAAGAAAATTGGTCAAGTCAGTAAAGGAAACAATCAAGCTACCGAGCAGGATGAAGTTTGTCGGTAAAGGGAAGTGTATGTCGGTAAGAGACACAAAGACACCGAGAGAAAGCTAAGACACTGAGTACATGAAGATTAGTCACTAAGTATGAAACAAGGATCATATTGACATTTAATGAAGAGTTACATTGATCTGGAAGATTCCAAGGATAAAAAGAAGTTAGTTACAAATATCTACGTTCAAGAAAATTCAAGGTGATGATCTATGGTAAAGATTAAGAAAAAAAAGTGATGGTACCACTTCCAATAAAATTTCAAGTTTCGAGGTGATGCTAAAGTGGTTCACCGAGTATCAAATTCATTTAAATAGTTCATAAAATTGATCTGACGACTGAGAGTAAAAGAAGGAAAACCTAATCAAGGATATTAAGAGGAAAAATTAAGTCTATATAAAGGATGAATTTGAATGATAGAGGGGTTGGAAAGTTGAAGTGTGGATGTGCTACCGAGTAAATTAGTGAAGAATAAAGAAGTGAAAATCCAAGTCTAGAGAAGAGACTGATGAAGTGTTTATACTAGTAGTAAAAGAACGCATAATGGATATGATCAAGCAAGAGGTATTTGCAATATTACAGATCAAATTATATATTGTTTCTTATTAACATTTGTAGCACAAAAATATCTTAACTGAGTGGAATTTATAGTCTTATTATAAATCCTTGTGAAAGGTGACATTCTAAAAGAGTGTTTAAAGCCCTTTAACTAGGCCAATCCTAACAGGGTGAAGATCCTAACATATCTGAGGCAAATCCCCTAATAGGGTCACATTTGACAATGTGCATTGTAATCTTTAACAGGATTGGCTCTTAACCGAGCATACTTCAGAAGAGTATTTTTATTTGTGGGTAACAATTTCCATGGAGGTTTTTTCCCTAAATGGGTTTCCCCATTAAATATTGGTGTCATATGTGTTGAATGTTTATTTTGAATGACATCTACTGATTACTTAAGTTGTTGATTGATATATTGAATTTATTTTTGATTCAGTTAATGTTGAAGTTTGTCTTACCGAGCAGAATTAGAGTTTAAGTTTTTAAGGTTTATATAATCACTATTTTATGGTTCACCCCCACCCCCTCTTAATTAAACCAACATTAATATGTGAAATGAACGTGAATCTGACAAATAAATGTTTGTGTGTTGATGTATGTGTGAGTTGACACAATCAGTAGTACACTTTTATATCATTTATGTATTGCAGAGTATCGGTGATAATGACTTCAGTGGTAGATTATTTCTTTCATTTCTTATATTCTAGCAGTGAGCCTATTTGTAATTGGTAGTGATCCTTTCATATTTCAAGTTAGTTATCCCGACTGGCAGTGATCCAACCCACATTGAGAAAAAATGACAGTGAGCCCTTGTAAAAATCACCTTAAACAGTGTTTCATTTCATGAGAATTAGTTTCTCCATGGTTTTTCCCATTTTGGGTTTACACATAAATTTTAGTGATCTTTGTCTTGATGGTTATGTGCTTTCATGTTTACATTTTTTATGATTCCTTGATGTGATTTTTGATTGAATAGAATTTAATATTGATATAGTTGTGATTATCATTTATATGTTTTTATGAGTTTACCAACATAGTAAAAGTTTTAGAAAATGTTTGTGAATAACTGATTCACCCTCCCTCACAGTTATTTGGCATGTTCAACAATTGGTATAAAATCTTGGTTTCTCGGTATAGATCTTAACCACTTGAGGAAGATCTTATGCCACACAAATTGAAAATCCCCTTGTTTGATGGATCAAACTATAGTTCATGGAAAGAGAAAATGAGAGGATATTGTAGGAAATAGGACAGCAAGCAACTGAGAGGTGGGCATGAATCAGTTGCACCAAAACCTTAAACACTTTATAACCCTTAAACCCTTAAACCTTGAAACCCTTATGCATTCAACCCTTATATCTGATTTATAATGATAAGAGAAAGTAAACACAAATCAGAAAACAACCACAACACATAACACTAGAAATTTTATAGTGGAAACCCAAATTAGGGTGAAAACCACGGTGGGGCTTGAACCCACAATAAGACTAATACCTTGTTATAAGTATAAGATTATTACAAATGAGGAATGCACATGTGTTCAAGAACACTTCTTAGAGCTCACTTCTTAATTATCCTTGGGCTCCAACCTTAATCAAGACTCGTTGTCATACAAACACAAATTAGACTATAATCTGATGAATTTCTAATCTGTATAGTAGCTTCTAATTATGCCTTAGTTAGTTCCATTGAAGTACAATCATATCTTCTATTGTAATTGTCTCTGACTCCTTCAAATGAAAAATTCAACCTTCACTATATCTTCACAACTACTTCACAATAAATCCCTAGTGTCTGTGAACAATCCTTCTCTTGCGCAACCACACACTTTTCCCTAATTCATCAATCATTATCTCAAGAACAAGTCGAAAAAGAAATAACTTTCAATTTCCATCTCATTATGTCAAAATCAACAACCTTGATCAAATAATTTTAACCAAAAATAGCTTAGATCCTTCATAATCACCTCAAGATCATCTACAAAACATTTTACCAATCACCCATAAATTATTTTATAGATCAAGTCGAACAAGAACATAGAAAACTTATCACCAACTCTAAATTCCATCCAAATATCACCATCTTGATTTATGTAGATCATGAACTCATTAGGAACATAATCCAAGAATATCCTTAGGCATCATGAAGCTCAAACAAACAACCAAATCCATACTAGCTAACAGATTTTCCAGCATTGTATGCTCACCCCCAAGAAAACTGCCACCTCCATTGTAATACTTGAAAATGCCTTGTGGACCTTTAGAATCATGAACCCTTTGAACTAAAGACACATAAAATTTTCCATAACATATTCTCGTCTATGTGACCAAATATCTTAACCTATGTATATGCACAAATCACATCTTTGAAACTTTGATACACTGGCATATAGTAAAGTAACCAATCACCAGCTATGATCTCATAACTTACTCAAATCAGTGTATCAACACCTGAAACTTCACATGAACTTAGTAAACAACCTTTGTATCATCCCATGAGGTGTGAAACTCCTCATCCTCAATAACCTTCCTTCACCATACATCTAAACATATTGTTCCTCTAGTAAAACTACATAACACACATGTTGACATCAATGACAACACACCCAAACTTGCCAAAAATCTCCCCTTTGGAATTGATGGAAATATGTGATGGAAAAAATAATTAATGAAATAAAAAAGAAACAATGTTCATCATAGAAAGATAATCAATAGTACTACCAACAATATCCACAATTATTTTTCAAATTCTAGCTCATCTTCATTTATGTCTATGCTCCTCGTAGCAACAAGCTTCTCATTCTCTAATTACAAACTCTTTTCACCATCACTTACTCCCCCTAAGATATATGAGAAGCAGTTAGCATTGTAGTCTCTAGATATGATTTGTCTTTTCTCTCCACCACTCCATTCTCTTGTGGGGTCCGAAGAGAAAAAAATTGTCTCCTTATTACACACATCTACCAAAAAGTACTGACCTCACTTGATGTGAATTCTCCACCTCTATCAGGTCTTAGTCACTTCAACTTATTTCCTATCTCATTCTCAACCATGAACTTTAAGATCTTAAACTTGTTAAAGGCTTCAGACTTTTCTCTCAAGAACGTCACCCATACCATCCTTGAGTAATCATCAATAAGAAACATAAAGTATCTATCAACTTGAAAGCTTCTTGTCTTAGCAGGACCACGCCAGTCATTATGAACAAGATCTAACAATCGATTAGATTTTTCATATTTGGAATGAAAAGTAGCTCTTGTTTGCTTTCCTAACTGACATTCCTTACAAATAGCATTTTTAGGCTTCTTCATTCTAGGAAAATCTCTAATAGTAGAAGTAGAACTTATAACAACAATATTATCAAATTTTACATGACATGGCCTCTTGTGCCACAACCAACTTTCATCTATTTGAGAAATCAAGCAACTTCTCAGACTAGTATTCAAATGAAAAATGTTACCTTTTGTCTTGGCTCGTGTTGAAATCTCTATTATAGAGTTAGTCAAGATTTTTCATGGGTCATTTTTAAAATGTAGGTCATATCCTTTGTTCATCAACTTCCCAACACTTAGAAGATTATGTTTCAAACCTTTAACATACAATACATCATCAACATTATTCTTCCCATCTAGAGAGATAAAACCTCTTCTTCTCATCATACCACCAAAATTATCTCCCCATCATACCATACCTCCATCATACTTCTCAAAACTCACAATTTTTTCCTGATCACTAGTCATATGATGAGAACATCAACTATATATCACCTATTCATCCTTCTTGACAACTTGAGAAGCTAGGGAATTTTCTTTAATAACACAATCAATAGTACTAGAAGTCATAAAATCTTTAGACTTACATTCATATTCTTTAATAGAAATGAAAGAACTCGTGGGCTTAAGATTATCAGACTTAGTACCTTCTTCCTTAACAATAATTAATGAGCTAGTAGGCATGGAATCAGCAGGCTTAGTATCTTCATCTTTGATAGAAATGAAAGTGAATTCATCATCATCCTTATCAATTATGATAGATTCATCATCAACAATACCTTCATCATCACTATCAGTAGAAAAGTAACATTTCTTTGTATTAATAACTCTACTCTTACATTTCTCATCTCTCTTTGGACATCTAGAAGCAAAGTGTCCTATCTTACTGCATGAAAAATATTTGATAGGAAAATTTCCTTTATACTTACCAGTAGTAGCTCTAGGTACTTTCCTTGTAAATAGTGCTTCCAACCTTTCAATCTCTCTTTATTCTTCTTCAATTTCCCTCATCTCCTTCTCATATCTTTCCAACCATTTGTTTGGGCATCTTTTACTTGGTTCTGATTTCTACATGCCCTTCCTAGGTGCACTAGATTTGAATGCAATCTCAATCCTAGGTAGTGCATCACAAAATGTACTCAACTCAAAGGCAGTAAACTTACCAACTAGTTTGTCCCTTGTTACATATGTCACTATCCTGATCTCGTCAATGGCTGCAACTTTGTGACTGTAGGCACGGGTTAGTGATCTCTGCACTTTTGTAACAATTTCATCTTCTTCTAAAGTTCCACCATCACATATAATAGTAGTCACAAGCTCATTTACCCTAACCATATATGAAGCAATATTTTGATCTTCACTCATCTTGAGACTCTAATGCTTTCCCTTCAAGTTCAACAACTTAGCAACCTTTACTTTCATGTCTCCTTCATGAAAGGTTCTCAACTTTTCCCATATCTCATTGTTTATCTCCAATTCAAATACATTGGTCATTTTATCATCATTCAATGCACTCAACAAGGATTCTTTTTCCCTAATATTTACTTTAGAATTGGTGATCTCTTGTGGGGTAGTAAGGTTTGCTAGAGGAATATAATATTTCTTAGTAATATTTGAACAATGTTCATCAATACATTTGAGATGTACAATCATGCAGCTCTTCCACAGGTTGTAGTGGAGTCCATCAAACTTAGGACTATCCTTCTAGTATGTTACCATCTTCAGATCTCCCTCAAGATGTTAAACTTTCTCCAAGGGACTTAGCTCTGATACCAATTCAAGGAAATAGGGCAGCAAACAACTGAGAGGGGGGGTGGTGAATCAGTTGCACCAAAAACTTAAACAGTTTAGAAGCGTTAAACCCATAAATCTTATTTATAATGATATTTTTATCATGGAAACCCAAATTAGGGTGAGACCCACAATGGAGTTTGAACCCACAATAAGACTAATATATTGTTAGAAGTATAAGATTATTACAAATAGGGAATTCACATGTATTCAGGCACACTTCCTAGAGATCACTACTCAATTAGCCTTGGGCTCCAACCTTAAGGAAAACTCATTGTCTTACAAACACAAATTAGACTACAATCTATTGAATTTTTGAACTATATAGTATCATCTAATTATACCTTAGTCAGTTCTGTTAAAGTACAATCAGATCTATTGTTGAAATTCTCTCTTAGTCCTTCAGAATTGAAATTCAAATTTCACTAGATTTGCACAATTTATTCACAAGCAATCCATGGTGTCTTCTATCAATCCTTGTCTTGTGAAACCACACACTTTTCCCTAATTCATCAATCCTTATATCAAGAACAAGTTGACAAAGACCTAACTTTCAATTTCCATCTCATTGTGCCAAAATCAACGAACTTGATCAAAGAGTGTTGACCAAACATAACTTAGATCCTTCATAATCACCTCGAGATCATAACATTTCCACAAAATGTTTTACCAATCACCCATAAAAAAATTGTACTCATCAAGTCAGTCAAGAACATAGAAAACTTATCACAAAGTTGAAATTCCCTCCAAATCTCATCATCTTGGTCGATGTAGATTGCCAAATCATTAGGAACATAATCTAAGAAAATCTTTAGGCATCATGAACCTCAAACAAACAATCAAATCCATCCTAGCTAATGGATTTTCTAGCATTCTATTCTCACCCCAAGAACACTCCCACCTTCCACTATACTACTTAAAAATGCCTTGTGGACCTTCAGACTCATGAACCCTTTAAACTAAAGACACATCATAATGTGCTTAACACATTCCTACTGCACAACCAAATATCTTAACATGTGTACATGTGTGAATCCAATCTCTTAAACTGTCATACACTGGCAGACATTAAAGTAGCCAGTCACCAACTATGATCTCTTAACTTACTCAAATCATCATATGAACATTTGCGACTTCACAGGAACCTAGTAAACAACCTTTGTGTCATCTCGTGAGGTGAAAAACTCATCATACTTACTAACCTTCCTTCACCATACCTCTGAACATATTGTTCCTCTTTCAAAACTACATAACAAACATGTTGACATCAATGATAACACATCAAAAATTGCTAATAGATATATGATCTTGATTGGTTACACCACCTGGAATTATGTGGAGAAGAAATGTGTTACCTCATAATGGCCTTACTACTCCAAATCAAGTCACATCTTATGAGGAGAATGAAAGAGAAAGGTATGTAATCTTTAGTGCTTTATCAAAGACTAAATTATTTCATTCAAGACTACTTATGAAGTTTAGAAAAAGTTAAAAAGAGATTTATGAAGGAAATGATAGGGTTAAGTTATCTAAGAAGCTAATAGCTAAGTGACATTATGATAATTTGAGAATGGAAGAAGGTGAAGACATAAGAAACTACTTTGAGAGGGTTGACAATGTAGTGAATGAAGTAAAGAATCAAGCAAGAAATATCACCGATGAAGATGTTATGGATAAGATCTTGATGTCATTACGAGATAGCTATAGTGACAAAATCTCATCGATTGAGGAGGTATATGATCTGAAGAAGTTCACCAGGGAAAAAAATTTTGGCACCATAACTGCATTTGAGTTAAGAAAGTTCAGAAAAGAGGAGTAAATTTGAGACAACATTTAAAGCAATAATATTAGAGGAAAATCAGGATGATGATGAAGATTCTGATGAGTTTGCTAGATCTAGTGCACATTGACATGTGTGGTCCTACTAGAACAAGGATTTTACAAGGTGAGAGGTACTTCATACTCTTTATCGATGATCATTCAAGATTAACTTGGGTTGAATTTCTAAGAGAAAAGTCAAAATCATTTGAAAAGTTTATGAATTTTAAAGATAGAGTTGAGAATGAATGTGGTAGGAAAATCAAATGTTTGAGATCTGATAAAGTAGGAGAAATTACATCTAATGATTTTGAGAAGTTTTTTGAGAAACATGGAATCAAGAGACATTTTTTAGCAACTAGAAAATTGTAGTAGATGGTGTAGCGGAAAGAATGAATCAAATAATATAGGAAGGGGAAAGGATAATGATAAAGAAAGTAAGTTTACTACATGTTTACTAGAGAGAAGCTCAGTACACATGGCTGTGTACACCCTAAACAAAGTGCTTTACTAAAAGAAATATGGTAAGGCATCATATAATTTATGGCATGGAAGAGCACATACAGTAAAGTATTTCAAGATTTTTGGAAGTAGATGCTACATTCAAAAGGATGAGGACAATCTTGGAAAATTTGACAGCAGAGTAGATGAAGGTATATTTTTCGGATATTCTACAAAGAGAAAAACATACCGGTGTTACAACAAGAGACTAAATAATATTGTTGAAAGCATGAATGTGAAGGTTGATAAATATTTTTAGAGAACTCCTAAGAAGCACATTGAATATGAATCTGATATAGAAGACAGAGGAAAGGAAGACAAGAAAAAAGAGGAAGAGATAAGGAAAACACTAGAATCTACAACTAAGAAACCAAGGTATGTATAAATAAATCACTCTTAGAATCATATTATTGGTGATAATAATAGAGTTTTTACTAGAAGTAGAGCAACACAAGATCAAGTTTTTTTATGTCATGGGGTCTTCACTGAAGGGGCAATACACTATCACGTGCATTCATATTGGGGGTTTTTAAATGGGAAAAAAAAGGGGCAATAATGTGCCTAAATAGGGGGTAGGGGGGTTTTTTTGGGGTGGGGGGTAGGGGTTTTTATAGGAAAACATGTGTGGGGGTATTGGAGAGGTGACAAAAATAGAGTTTGGGGAAATATTTTTTCAAAATAGGGGGATTCTTTAGTATGCCATGAACCCACATGATATGATTTAAGCTCACAAGGTGAATCTCCTGTGTATTATGTTTACTTTCATAAATTGAGCCTAAATCAGTAGAAGAAGCATGTAATGATCAGAACTAGGTAAAAGAAATGAAGGAAGAACTTGATTAGATTGAAAAGAATCAAACTTGGGAACATGTGCCCAGGTTAGTTGATAAGAATGTGATTGGTACAAAGTGGATTTACGATAACAAGCTAGATAAAAATGGAAAAGTGATAAGGAACAAGGGAAGGTTAGTATGAAAAGGTTAAACTCAGATTGAGGGTATTGATTTTGATGAGACTTATGCTCCTATTGTTTGGATGGAAGCGGACAGGATATTCTTAGCATTTGTAGCTTATAAGGATTTCAAAATTTATTAGATGGATGCTAAGTTGTCATTCCTAAATGGAGAACTAAAAGAACAAGTTTACATTGAACAACTAGAAGGATTTAGATCAGAAGAAAAACTAGATGTAGTGTACAAATTTAAGAAGGCATTGTATGGACTGAAGTAGGCAATAAGAGCCCAGTATGGCAGATTGGATAGATATATGATTAAGAAAGGATTTTAGAGAGGCTCTATAGACATTAACTTGTATTACAAGATTTATTTCAATCATATTTTGATTGTTGTGGTCTACGTTGATGACATTATTTTTGGAGGAAAATATGACTTGTGCAAGAAATATTCAGAGGAGATGCAGAAGGAGTTTGAGATGTCCATAAATGGTGAGTTGAATTTATTTCTTGGGTTGTGGGTAAATCATAACAGTAAAGAAATTTTCATTTCTCAATCCAAGTATGTCAAGGAATTGTTGAAGAATTTTAGTTTGGAGAATTCTAAATTGAGATGTACCCCTATTGTTACTAGTTGTAAATTGACTAAGGAAGATGATTCACTGAAAGCATATGCAAGTAAGTATAGATCTATGATTGGAGCATTACTGTACTTGACTGGTACTAGACCAAATATCTTGTATGCAGTATGTTCGGAAGCCAAGATTTAGCAAGAACCAAAAGAATCACATGTTATGGCAATAAAGAGGATTTTTTGATATTTGAAGAGAACATAAGAGTTTGGATTATGGTATCCAAAAGGTTCAGACTTCTTGCTAACAACTTATATTGATGCAGATTGGGTAGGTTATATGGATAACCAGAGAATTACTAGTGGTGGATCTTACTTTCATGTCTCCCAGTTGCTTGCTTGGTCAAGAAAGAAACAAGATTATGTAACATTATCAGCTGCTAAATTAGAATACATTGCACCATCCTCATGTTGTACTCAGGTATTGTGGATGAAACAAACTTTGAAGGGTATTTGTATAACTTTTGATGAAATGTTTTGATAATGTGTGATAATGCTAGTGCTATAAATATTTCAAAGAATCCAATGCAGCATTCGAGAACAAAACATATATCTATCAGGTATAATTTATTGAGAGAGAAGGTCTTAGAGAAGGAAATGAAACTTGAGTATGTGCCTAAAAATGAGAAGATAGTAGATCTATTTACAAAACCTTTGTGCAAGGATACTTTTGAGTATTTTAGGGGGGAGCTAGGTATCCTGCCCCTTCCCAATGTTCAATAGATGCACCTCTTTGTGCATTGGTCTAGCGAATTGAAGGCTTATTCTTTTTTTCATCAATACTTGGGGGATTCCTCTCAGGGGGAGTAGAGTGAGTCAGTAAGGGGGTTTTTTTTCCCTTTGTCATTTTTTTCAGAAGGAGAACAATTGGAGAAATTTTATGTTAATAGATTTTGATAGAGAATTGTTTGCTTTGTTATTGATGAATGTTGTCATTAATAGAAAAGGGGGAGATTGTTAGAATGTGAAGTTGATGTTATTCATAATGTTGTCATTAATGGTTTTCATTGGTGTCAACATATATTATGCATAGTTGTGGTTAATTCATAATTTATTTTATTTGATGTATCGGTTCATGTGTGTACCAATATCTTTGGTGTATTGGTAGAAGTATTCACCAAAAGATGTTCTTGTTGGTAATGATCCCTTTTAGTGTAAAGCAAATGGTGGAGCATTATGTTTGGATTGGTCCTATCCTAGACATGCTCATTGTGTTTCAGTTGATGCAAGTGTAACATGTAGATATATCCATTCATACCCAAGTTCTCAGAGATTGTGTAGCATGATGAGGTGTGTCGCATTTTGTGAGGTGGTCCATGTTTCATTTATTACCACTGCGGTAATTTTTCACTGTGACCTATTTCAAATTTATTTAGGCTGAATTGGTCATTCACATCAAGCAGTATAAAGGAAGTGATATTATCAGTTGTTTGTGTGGTTTCTTGTATGTGATTAATATGTGAAATGAATGTGAATCTAACATGGAAAGTTTTTTGTATTGATGTATGTGCGAGTTGATACAATTGGTAGTAGACTTTTATACCATTTTTGTATTGCAAAGTATCAGTGATAGTTACTTTAGTGGTGGATTATTTCTTGAATTTCTTATATCCTGGTAGAGAGCCTTTCATATTTCAAGGCAGTTAGCCCGATCGACAGTGAGCCAACCCTCAGTGAGAAAATCAGTAGTGAGACCTTGTAAAAATCACCTTAACTGATATTTCATTTCATGAGAATTAGTTTCTCTATAGTTTTTCCCAATTTGGGATTCCACGTAAATTTTAGTGTTCTTTGTGTTGATGGTTATGTGCTTTCATGTTTACATTTGTTATGATTTCTTGATGTGACTATCGATAGAACAAAAGTCAATATTTATATAACTGTGATTATCATTTATATGGTTTGTGAGTTTACCAACACAGTAAAAGTTTTAGAAAGTGTTTCTGAATAAACGATTCAACCCCCCCCCCCTCTTAGTTTTTTAGCATCTTCAACAAGGTTGTCCTTAAATATATTTTAAAATATGCTTCTAAATCAGAAAATAAATCTCAAACATATGTTGAAATGTTGAAGAAGATAGTGGATGCAAGTAAACTTGAAATTAAGGTATTATTAGCTTATCAAAATTTTATGATGGTCATTAGTTCTGATCATGATATTGGTGTGTAGGAGAGTTCCCACGTGCTCCAAAATTTAACTTTTCTTAGTACTAATCATGTGTTTATATCACTCAATGTTGGGAGGAAGATTTTGCAATGCATTGCACAATCAAAAGATGACAATAAATTATCAATAGGTTATATACATCATTATATGGAGTGTCCATGCAATATGGACATTTTTTCTCTCATTTAATCAACATAGATTTATTCATATAGTGCTTACTAAAAGATAGTAAAATGGAAAAAAAGAGAGAGGAAAAAAGCAGTTGTGAATGTTCGTCCCCAATTTAAATAGCATCCCAATGAAGACAGTGATGATTTTGAAAATTTTTTATGGAGTGAACTAATTTTGTATAAACATTTCCATTACATCCCTTTAGACATTGGAATCACCAAAGATGAAATAATAATGAATTGGAAGTTGTTCAAGACAATGAAGTTCTACATACGTTGGCACATTGACTATATTGCACATGACATAGATGTTGAGCACAAAAATAAAAATGATGACAAAAATGACTAAAAAAACAATGGTATAGGTGTCTATGAATGGGAGTTCCTTTCTCAAATGGGTTCAACAAATAATATTACATTGAGTGAGCTGCAATTGTTGGGCAAACAAGATTTTTATATAACTTTGCATGCAACCTAAATATTGTTCAAGATTAATTGTATGATATTGTTGTCCACTTTATATCATCCAAAAAATCCCAATACCAACCACTTGTCCACCATTCAACAACTACAATTACAACATTTTCCTAGCTAGCACCCAAACAACAATTTGCATTAAATATTATTCTTTGTCATCATACTATTAAATTACCTCCACCACCATTAAGAATGATTATTCAAGGGACAACAGGCATTGTTAAATAATTTATTATTGATGCCATTATAAAAACCATAAACACAACTCCAAATAACAATGAGAACCCATTGCTTGTTATTGCACCAAAAAGTGGTGTTGCTTATAATATATAGGAAGCTAAAATACATAAAAGTATGTGTATTCCTTTTAAATAATTCCACCCTTTGACCAGACAAACTTTGATGGAATTATAGGAATAGTTCAAGCACTTATAATACAAACTAATAGATGATTAAATGAGCTTTTTAGGCCCAAAATTACTGTTGAAGATAGACTGGAAATTGCATCAAGCATTTCCTAATGAACAACATGAAAATTTTGGTGGTCTCTCTATAATTCTTGTTGGTGACCTTGGCCATCTTCCACCTGTAATGGAAAAAAAAATATATGCAGTGCATTCCAATGCACTAACTTTATGGAAGACTTTCACAACTATTGTTACATTAGACACTATCTTTCGACAACAAGGTGCCTCTAAATCACAACAAAAATTTTGAGTTATTATCTGAATCATAAGAGATGTTGAGCCCTCCATAACCAATTGGAAAACCCTTATGGATCACACTAATACAAATTTGTCTCTTGAATAGAAAAAATAATTTGACGCATCAATTCACTTATTTCCTACCAATGATCTGTTCAAAGAGTATAATAAAAAATACTTAAGAAATTAAAGCTTCCCATTTCTCTAAGCGTTGCATAAATTTCCCACCAAATACATGTTGAATATGGCAATGACAAACAGATGCCACTAGAAGTATTATTGTGTGTAAATCAACAAGTCATGTTGATAGATAATCTATGGATTCAATTTGGAGTTGTAAATGGCTCAATAGGACAAATCAAAGAAAATTTTTATGAAAATAATTCAAAACTACCTCAATTGCCAAAATATGTTGTTATAAAATTTCCAAATTATAGTGGGCCCCCATGGGATATTCAAAATCCAAAACACATTATCATTTCTCCTATTCTATTATGGAATCGTACACAACTACCATTAACAATGGCCTGGGAAATAACTATACACAAATCTCAAGGTTTAACATTGAAGAAGGCCACTATTAACATAGGCGGAACTGAAAAGAAAAGACTTACATTTATAGCTATTCCAAGAGTAAAGATAATTGAAGATTTATGAATTGAACCATGGTTCCCTTTTGAAAGATATGCCAAGATGCAAAACAATGTCTATAATACTATTAGGAAAAAAGAAGAGGCGTGCTTAGACTTGTTGGCCAATTAAACAAGTGCCAAAACAAAATGATTTTCATGTTTGACATTTCAACAGACTATGTACTCTATCAACTGCCTTCTACCAAATATTGTAAAATGAGCTTCCAGGTAACGCTTTCTTTACTGCTTCTCAGGTTATATTCAATTTATTTCCTCATGTTAGCATGTACCTTTAATTCTCTACTATGATTTTTGCTACTATTCTAACACCACTTTTCAAACAACTCACAAAGAAAACTATACATATTTACCAGACTCTTCTTTATATCCATCTTTTTCTCTTCAAATTCTTCTCTATCAATTGTCCGCACAACACAAAGGTATTCTATATTACAGTCCTCAAATCTCTGCCACCAAAGCAGGGTTTTATGATCATTCTAAATTTCATCCCTACACAAATAGATTCTAACTTTCCTCTTAATGCAATTCTACTTTTTTGTAAATTTAAATAATCCCATGAGCTTGACTATAGGAGTAATCAACTACTCCACATTCAATGTCTTTCATTATATTTCCACATTTCAAGTTGTTGCAAATCAAGAACCCCTCCTCCACAAACAATGATTAAACCTGTAACTAAATTGCATTTGCAAGAAAGAAGTGGTTATGAATCTTTCTTATTTTTTCAATCAAGTCTAACCATATTGGTTATTGAGAGCTTGATTATTTATCTGAATAATTCTAAATCACCTTTCGTGAGTGTCACCAAATTATTTTTTGCAGCTTCCTTTGGTATGTATTTAGGATCATGCAAAGTAAAATGCCAAATACTTTTTACATCTCACCATGTAAACATTTCTTCCCTTTCTATATGACTCTCTTTTATTTGATCAATAGTCTAACCATATTGGTTATTGAGATCTTGATTATTTATCTAAATAATTATGAATCACGCTTGGTGATTGTCACCAAATTCTTTTTTGCAACTTCCTTTGGTATGTATTTACGATCATGCAAATTAAGATACCAAATAATTTTTACATCTCACCAAGTAAATATTTCTTCCCTTTCTATATGAATCTTTGTTATTTGATCAATAATCTAACCATATTGGTTATTGAGAGCTTGAGTATTTATCTGAATAATTTTGAATCACGTTTGGTGAGTGTCACCAAATTGTTTTTTGTAGCTTCCTTTGGTATGAAATTACGATCATGCAAAGTAATATGACAAATAATTTTTACATCTCACCATGTAAACATTTATTTTCTTTCTATGTTTATTCATACCTCAAGCGTTTCAAACAAAAATATGTACTTCTATATATAGCTCAGTGTGTCGGTTTCCCTATTTTTTGAATTTTTAGAGAACCTAAAATACTATGTACACTATACATTAATGTAATAATTCCTAAATTTATCCATGTAAATACTTTCTCCTCTCTACTATTTGATTTATGTAACTATGTTTGGCCTCTTTTTAAAATTGTATGTTGTCTGTGATACCTACCTCAGACAATCCTTCTTTCACTACTTTATTTTGTTATGCTTTCAATGATTATGTACTTAGACATGCTTTGACTTGTTGAGACTCTTATGTATTTGAGGATCTATATAATCCTAAGTTATATATTTGGTACCTGATTATGTAGTTAGGGTACACATGAGACACTACATGTTTTAATTCAGTTTCAGTTATTATGATGTCATATATGAGATCTATTGAGTAGAGGTAATTTTGATGGAATTTGGTTTAGGAAACCGATGTTATGCTTATTTAAGTTTGAATTCAGATATAGTTATATGCAATGAATTATCGATGTCTTATTATGCTTTTATATCACATTGTTTTGGACCTACTGATGTGTGCAATGAGTGTGTAGGGATAGTTGACCTTGGATCTAAATCGGGGACCCAGTATTGGAACCTATGTGAAATCCTGTGCATTTCAAGGTCCTATTTATATAAATAAACAAGGACCTCATTGTATATGTATTTTATTCATAAATGTGGTTGCATGTGTGTATTTCAATTAGTTAATGTTAATGTTAATAAGCCATGTCATTTGTTTTAATTCATTGTGCCAATTTTGGCAATTGTTGCAATTTAATTTTGACATGGCTAGTAAACGGAACCATGGTTAGGTGTAGGGTTAACTAAGGTTACCTATGTGTAGTACCCAAGCTTACCCAAGGTTAAAAGTTTCTAGATGGTCATCATGACTTAGAAATCTATGGGTTAAATTTAGGTGTAGCTTAGGAGGGTGTTTTAGGCTCCCAGAAGGTAACCGGGGTAAGCTTTAGCTACCCAACTTGGTACCCTAGGGGTTAGGGGTCATTTTTAGTCATAAATGAGCCTCTAAACTCATTTATTCCTCCCCTAAAGTCTCATTTTCAAACTTGAGCTAATTTGAAGAGGAGTGTAACTTTGGTTGACTTATCTCTTCTTCCCAAGTTGCATTTAACTCCATTCATGGAGAATGAAGGCAAGTGGGAAGAAAGGGATGGTTAGGGTCACCTCACCTTTGGGTTAGTCTTGGTCATATTGGAGGTTTTCCTATTTAGGGAATGTTTTAGGATGAGTTGGGTGTTCACCCACTCTCTACCCTTAGAGACATAATTTAGATTTGAAGGAGCTTTTGGAGAAGGAAAATAGGAAGGATAGCTCATCAACAATTCTTGACTCACCTTAGCTTGGATAAATGTTGGTCTTCTTTAGAAGTAGATTTCATTATTTATTGATGTTCTTGAGCTTGAAACTTCATTAATGGAGTCCTATGTAATTTTATGGTTATTTTCAAGTTGAGTTTTTGGAGTTTTACTTTGTTGTGTTTTATTTTGTGAATCATTTTGGATGGGATTCTTCAAGGCGCACTCACCCTTGGGAGGGCAGAGTAACCTTGAAGGGGTGGCAAAAATGACTCTGGTTTAGTGTAGAGTCTCCCATGTGTGGAGGGAAAGACATGGGGTTTCACGATACCCATAATGCCAAGTATAGCCTCGGGGCTTTTTGGGGGGCATAAGGAGGTATATTTATGGCTGCATCTTGTGAAGATGGTCATCCCAAGTCCATGTGTGGCATGAGGTTTATTTTTTATATACTTGGATTTCTCCCAATGTGAGGTCTACCACTACCCATTTTTTCAGGAAGGCCTCTTGGAGACCTTCCTTTTTATTCTACCATGTGTTGGGAAATTTTAAATGTCTATGTGAGTTTGTAAGTTCATTTTTGTATCTTGTTCCTTTCTAGATCCCCAAGCTTAGGGGTGGCCTTGAAAATGCCTAGGTTGGGAGGTGAGCCTCCATGGTCAACCTTATCTTGTTTCAGGTTCCTGTTGGATCTATGAACTTGCAGATTATCCTTGAGTGGAAGAAGGGAACAACTAGAAAATATATCATTGTAACCTATACTATTTTAAGGTTTTCATTATTGCAAATTTTGTATAATGGCTGTTAAGGAAATATGTAGCCTATTATTGTTTTGAAACCATATTACCCTTATTGTATTATGGAGAACCAATGGGTAGTGTAATCTTATTTTAATTTGGAATTAAGAAAAGAGGTTTTGGAAATCTATATATTTGTATGTGCTACTATCTTCCTTTGAAACACATTTGGGTAGTTGAATTCATTGCTTCATTATAGTCCAATTCAAATTGTTTTATGGCATTAATTTTTTCAATAGAGAAACTTATGTTGCATAAAATTAAATAAATCCCTAATTGTTTGAGTATACACTATTTTTTCATTAAGATAAATTTAACTTATTATTATGATCATACAATTATAAGATTTACACTTGGAGTATTATAAGATTCTAGTTTGTAAGTCATGCCACTGTTGGATTAAAATATATATTTCTTCATAGATTTATGTGATTTAATGTTCTTGAAAAAAAACTATATCTTACACTTAGGGCATTTGAAATTTTTTTACCCAAAAATTAAAATGCTCAAAACAAAAATTAGGTTTCCTACATTATGTTAGAAATAAATTATTGAAGCTAAATATGTAACTAAATTTGAAAATTTTCATTCTTAGGTGTCCTTTGTTTGGACACAAATATTTTAGCCAGCAATCTAAAAGCTATATATAAATGAGCCTACTATTTTTTTTATAAAAGAAAAATATATATTAAATCAAACCTGTTGTGCATCTTCTTCTTTCATTTTTTTTTCATTTTTTCTTTTTGCTCAGGAGTGGGACGGCCAAAGCCCTACCTGACTCCTCTATGTTGCATGGCGTCGAGTAGGAGGGCCAGCCAACCCCACCCTGGCGGTCGCGCCTGTGTAAGATGGTGTTGACGGGACTTTTTGACCGACACTGTCAATAGAGTAAAGTTGTCACCGGGTACCGGGGTACTGGCCAACTCTGCCTGAAGAGGTTTTCCAGAGAATGAATTCTCCTAGCCTCCAAGCACTTGGTAGTCGGGTCTTGATGGTGTGGGGGAGCTAAGTCAGGAAGGTGACTGTTGTGTGAGGGGATAGCTGGTTTTTACTCATCTTCTTCAGAGATTTCAAGAGAGGTGGGATTTCCTGCAAGCATTTGGATTATCAAATAAACTTTAAAAGATCGATCAGGGTTAGATAAACATTTCTATCTATAGTTATGCAATAAACATCCAAACAACAAACTAAGCTCCAATGTAAGAAAACTACTCTAAATACCAAATACACAAAGAACCAGCGATTCGCATGCATTCAGTAGCAAGGGGAAATAAGATCATTAATCTAAACTAGAACATAGGAGCAAAGGATATAAGAACACATACTGCACAAAAGATGTTTGTGAACTCCAAAGATCATAACACCACATAAAAATTAGTCATAAGGTGTTCCTCCTTCTTCATTAACTCAAAGGTTTCCAGCATCACTAGTAAATACATCCATGGCTCCAAGTGAGAATTCTAAACTACTGAGAAAAACTGAGCATTGAGCTCCTGAAACACCTGAAAATGAAAAGCTATTTTCTATTACTTGCTAGACTACAAAATCATCAATTTCACCGACCCTTGTTATGAGGTCGGACCTCTTATTTATACACAAAGTTTGACCTAAAACTAACCTAATCTAACTGTATACTCAATAGATAGAATACATTATCATGTGGCTGGTACTACCTGCACCACTTACAATCACCTTGAAAAGTGCAGAGGTCTGACAAGACAGAGGAAGAAGACAAGAAGAGAAAGCTAGAAGAATCGGCTTAGAGAAGAGTGTCGAGGTATTTATAGAGGAAATCCAATCATCCCAGTATCTGAGGCTACATGCCTCATAAATGTAGATTGCGGTTCACTGTCTTCGATGCACATCAGGAAGTTATTGTGGGAGCGGCGCCTCAGGAGAATCACTTGTCAGAGCCATCCCTCCATATGACATGCCTTATTGGGATCACCCACCTGCTGACCCCTTATTAACTGCTTGACAATGATCGGTCAGCTCCAGGGAACCTGGATGCAGATCACTGTGAAAAAAATACAAAACTTTGGACCCAAAATTCCAGGGTCTGGGAGCTTATGCTCAAAGAATAATGAATTTACAAAATTGTACCCTGCTGGTGAAAATCTTTAGAGTCCAGAAAACTCTACTATTCTTTATTCTGTTTGAAGGCCCCCAAAATCTGGTCAATACCATCCTCATCCATGTCCTTGATGCAATGCCATCAGTCGCTGATGACCCCAAATTGTTCATCAATATTTGCGGCCCCTTCCTGGAATTCTGCACCTATCTTTACTGCATCATGAGCCTGGAGCATCATCTTAGATAATCTAGAAATTTTCCCTCCATCAAAATCTTCGGTGGACTGGCACCGAGACTCCATCAAATCATCAAATTTGCTCAGTACAAAATCTTCCAGGGCACAAGTCCTGGTAGTGAAGGGATCAACTTGCGAAACCCTTGATACAAATGTTGTATATAAATTTAAACAATTTCGGACACCCAGGATTCTATTTTTTAGGGCCTCTACCAGTTGCTTGCTTACCTCAATTGTGAGGCCAAGTCTAGAGTGTTGGGCCTGGAGGAATCCAAAGGGCTCTTCTCCCAAAATTCTCACCTTGATAATGGTTTCCTCCCCAAAGTTCATTATCTCCTCTAGCTCGGACCTCCACTCCTCATATTTTTCTATGTCCTTTTCCCATAAGACCACGACATCATTCACCAGGCCCACAAGATTATTGATCTGATAAAGGTCTGGGAGTGTCACTGCCAGGAACTACCTTACAGCTTGGAATTTCTCAGTGATCCACCCATCTACAGCCTACGCCTTCTTTTTCATATCCCTTAGAGAATTAATGTCACCCTATGGGAGTGGTCTTCCAAAGGTGGAGGCTTCCAGTTAAATCTCGGCCAGTGGCTGTGTTAGTTCCGCAAGAAACCTGAGGATATTTTCATTCTTTTCTCTTTCCTCCTTCAGCTTCTGCACCTACTTGTCATACTAGGCCTCAATTGCCAGGGCAGGTTCCTTCAACAGGTCCACTTCGTCCTGTTTGTCTCTCCTCCCCAAAGGAACCTCTATGACTATATAATCCTTGGCCCTTACTATCGCCGTGTCAGTATCTGAGGGAGGCGTCACAACTATTGTGACTGTACTTCCTCCCAGACCGGTCTAGAGGGTATGGATGGTCCGGGCCTTCTTAGACTTCTTAGCATCTTGACTTTGGGCCATCATTTTGGCCAAGGAGAGGGGAACACTTGCTACCGCCGAGGTCTTTCTTTTTTTTGGATTCTACCAGCCATTGTGGCAGCTGGGGTGGTCTTGTTGCTAAGGGCATTGGGGCCTTATTTGGGGTCTGGAGGTATTCCCCTGGTATCCATAGTCATATCGGACTCCTCTTATTCTCTAGGGTTTCCTATGTCTTCCACCCTGGTCGCATTCTCATCTGTGGTGTTAGGGATCCCATCTCCCTCAGCACCAATAACATCTGCATCACTGGGATTTTCCCAGTCTTTTCCAGCATCTATGGTCTCAGTATCCACATTTTTAGGGTTAGCCCCCTCATCTTGTTGTTGTTGTTCTTCTTCGGTGCCATCCACCAAGACATCCTTCTCCATGGGCACATCATTTGGAGAGGTTGGAGGTGTTTGGTCAAGATTTGACTGTTGGGCTGCAGAGACCACCTCGTCGAATGTCACACTCTGGGGCATTTGATCACCCAGAGTAACTAGAGGTACTTGGAGCGTGACGACTTGGGATATGGTTTCTCCCAAAGGTTCGAGTTCCCCAGCCACTATCGGCTTCTCATCTTGTGTTGGCCTTAGTTCTATCTCGGTCCCTTGGACCAGTGTTTCCTCTACATCTTGTGGATCTTCTTGTATTTCTTCTTGTTCTTGCTCCTTTTCCTGCTCTTGAACCTCCTTTTTTGGGGCCACTTCTTCTTGTGCATCTATCTCCTCCACCGCCTTCACCATATCGGCCTGTAAGTTCACTAGATCTTTCATCCGGAAGAGATCATCAAAATCATCGTAGAGAGGGGATACTACTAGAGGATCCTCCAGTTTTGCAGAAGAGGGGATGAGTTCAACCTGGGGAACGTTAGGCATCTCGGGGCCCACATCTGTGCTTGGGGGATGGTCCACCCTTTTCTTCTTTCTTCTTAATTGTAACGGGGCTCTGACATCTAGAATGGCCACTGATTCATCCTTGGCCTCCATCTGCCAGCTCATAAGTGCTTCTAGTGAAGGGGATCCTGTCGGGAGGGCAGATCCTACCAGAGTAACTAGGATACCGCAGGAAAGTTGGGTGCTTATTTTTTGACTTATCTATTGGGACACCTCTAGCTGAATATGAACTTGCTCTAAAATGGGGAGTAGATCCGAGGGTGGAGCTTGAGCTAGGGTACTCTCCTTTTCATTCCCCTTATCTTTACTTGGCCCTATGGCTCTGGAGGCTGACGTAGACCCCCACAAAATTGGACCCCTATGGGTGCTCCTCTTGCACACTTGTGCAAAGTAATCATGACTATTTTGTATGACGCCCTGGCCGACGTCCTCAATTGTTAAACTCTTTGGGGTGTCCCAATCCACTAGAGGGAGATCCATCTTATCGATCCCCTGTGCCTTGTATGTTAGGTCCTCCAGAGGTCCACTGTCTAAAAAATATTTTGGAAAGGTCTGAAGGTCGAGGCTCTTCATTATCCCTTTGGACATCCTTGAATGTTGCCGAGCCCGAAGGTTGGAACCATCCAGGAAATCTACCCAAAAATATTCAATGTGAAGCTCATGTGGTGTGGATGCTCGGGGCAGTGTCGTACTTATCTTACCGACTAGATCAAAATTGTTTCTTGCTAGGTGGAACTCGGCCAGTCCCAGACTCTTCAGCTTGTTATCGGCTTCCTTGGCCACTACTAGACTGTAAAAATAGTCTCACAAATGATTAGGAATGGGATGGAGGTAACCTTCTTTAATGCAAAGAATGCGTGAAGTTCCAGGATTTGCCTGCAAAACTCCAAAAGAATAACCCTATCCCCACAATGCTTGGGGAGTAGGTAGGGCTTTCTAGAGAACCTAGTCACACAAATGTAAGAATGTTGCTGAAATTGAATAAAATAATTATCGTATGTACTCACCAAGGTCATTGCCTCCTTGGACAGTCAGTACCCAAAATCCTGAGTAAGTGTCAAAATATTGTGGTAAATGAACGTGTCATTTACCCAGCAAAAATTAGGGAAGTTGGCTTCCCACTGGATCTGGCGATAATGTTCCCATGTGATATTCTGGCCGGGCCCATTCCTGAGAATGCCCACTGTCTACAAACCCTAGAGAGTGAGTCTTTATTGTGTCAGTTCCCATAACACATATGTAGTCATGTGGAACCTCAAATTTAGCCAACATTCTTCAGTTGGGAGTCCACATTATTGGCAATAATAGTTTCCTAGTCGAAGGTCTAACTATGAGTGGTGATGCAGTATAAGAAATAATACATCCATGCTGAAAATTCCCTGGCATGGGGTTCCCTGAAGAGCCTACACAAAAATATGATCCCCGCCTGTATGCATTCCTTGAAATCTCTGCGGGGGATCTCCAGCTTCATTTTGTTGTAGTCCCTCCTCGGGGACTTCAACCAGTGAGAATTGAGATGTTGTCGGGCAAGATGGGGGACTTTCTCAAACTCCTTCAGTGACACAAACCGGGAGATAATAGTAGCAGCTCTAAACTAGGGGATCTCCAGTCCCAAAGCAAAGGTTGCAGCATCAAGAGTAATAATGGTTGTTGGGTAGTTCAATGGTAGGGAATCAGCAAGAAAAACAACCTGGGTGGGTGCATTGTAGTGCTTTGCCATTTGGAGGATCAGCTCCAGTGCTTGCACCGCGTAGGATAAATAGGTAGCTTTGTTAATTCTAGAGGCAGCCATGTTCTTTGCCATATCATCTCTGGTAGATCTCTACTGATACATAGTTCGGACAAGGCCTTGTAGTTCTGCCCATAGTCTGGCCTCTGTGTCGGTGATATCTTGAAGTTTGGAATCCACTTTGGATCCCACGAGGACACCATCCCTCAGGTATTTGGATGTCAGTGGGAGATTGGCCACTATCTTCTCTTCCTTAATCTTAGTGGCCACCCGAGTGGAGGTAGTCGAAAGTTCTAGACTTCCAGGAGGAGTTGTTACTTCAGACATTATTTGTTGCATAATCTGCAACCTGCAAGAATAGACAATTGTTAATATATGTGACAAAATATAAAGCAATTTTACGGATTCTGGAGAGTTCACCACCATCTCGCACCTATTGTCAAAAGATGTTAGCTTGCATCAAATCTCATAAATACAACAATTAACAAACATGGAATTTGATCGACACCCGAAGGTTCTGGGGTATTGGTTCATGCAATAAAATGGGATGAAAGCCCAGGGAATTTTAGCACCCAGAGTCCAGAGAAACTAGCCATTATTGAAATGATCAGGCAGTAAGCCGTACTGGGCTGACGTGGGTTGTCACATGGTCATGCAATAAATTATGTAATGCAACTTAATGTCGACAGATGTGCTAACATGAGTTAATTAAATGCCAGATGGGATGGTTTTGAATGTTCACACATGGGGCAATTTAATCCCATCATCAATGATGAAGCGACGGAGGAGAGAGAAAACCACCATAGCTCGAACAGGCAAGGTGTCGAGTTCAAACCATGCGGAACCATGCGAACAAGCTTGAAACGTAAGTTATACAATCTGGAGAGCGTGACGAGCTAACCATAGGAAGGGTCATCACAATAATATATAGACCAAATTCACACAGGTTGCCAAAGAATGATGAAATTTATAGGAAATGACCCTATCCTACAGACTATTTACAATTTACAGATAAATTATGCCAATTTGCAAAGAAATTACACCTACTTACAAAATATATAGGAATGTACACTATTTATAGGAAAGAAAGCAACGCAAGGAGGGAAAACAACCTTCCTATGGAGCCATCCCACCAATGGGAGACGACAACAAAATAGCAAACCAAAACAAAAATGGGACCCAAAAAGAAAGAGCAAAGAAAAACAAAGAGAAAACCAGAAGAAAGCCAAAGGACCTACCTTAACACCAGGAAACATGGGAGGAGGAGCACGGGAGGTGCTCTGCAAACCAGGAGGCTTTCATGGACCATGAACACCTACAACCTTGCAGGGAAGTTGAAAATGTGCACAAGCTTCAAATGCCAACTTCACTGTAAATTATTATTAAACCTCCCAAAGAAAATCGCACTTAATTGCAAATTCACTCTAGGTAATCTTATTCACGGTAAATGTGAAAGTGACAAGTGAATCTGTATTTATACCCCTAAGGTGAAAACATACTGCCTCCTTCCGCAAGTCCCGAGAAAGGAAAACTTTCAGGCTCCGGGCCCGGAGATCCCATGCGACCATGCCCTCTAACAAAAGAGGAAGTAGTGACAGAGAATCCCGGAGTCCAGAATTTGGTCGGCACAAAGGAAACAAAAACACTCCGGGACCGGGTCCCGGAGGAAGAGAAACCAAAAAGAAAAGAAAATGACCCCGCGGAAGCAAAGACCAGAAGAAAACAAAAGAAAAAGGAACAAGGCAAAAAAAGAAAAAAGGGGGACCCAACATTTTGCCAACAAAATATAGGGACGGAAATGCAGGGCATAACAGACGGGCAATGACTCACCACGAGGAGGGCGGCGGCTAAACCTAGCCTCACCTTCCACCTTCACCGACAGCGGCCTACTTTGGCGATGTGCGGTGTTCCTTGGGCGTGGGATGATGCCTTCTCGTTCGCCAATGAGCTCCATTCCCTTTTCTCCTCTACGGCCATGTCTGCCGCTTCCACCTTGTCGGCCCTTCCCTGCAATGTCATAAGGATATCTAGGGTTTTGGGTTTGTGGATATATTTATAATTTTAGATTTAAACTTTAGCATAAGATTTTAGATTTGATTTTTATTTAGTTAGATTTGGTTTATCTTTTTAAAAGATTCTCATTATAGATTTAATTTAGCTTTATTTTATAGATTAGATTTTCTAGATGCATATTAGATTTAAAAGATAATTTAAATGTGATTTTAAAATTTGACTTAAATTAGATTCCTTTAAATTGGAATTATGATGATAGATTTAATTAGATTTTTTTATTGCATTTTATTTTATAGATTATTTGGTTGGTCCTCATTTTATTTTTTTTAAAAAATGAGTAAATTAATAATTATTTAAATACTACATGTGTTAGTTTCTTATGTTTATAGGCTTTTTGTTTTAGATGTTAGTAGTAGAAATTTTTATTAAGATATTTTATTTGTTTAATCATATGCATTAATGGGGAACTACATTCTATGTAGTGAAAACATAAATTTAGCGTAGAATGTTTATTTTTAATAGATTTCTTGTATATGATATAATGTTGTATAAATAGATTCATTTTGAAGAGATTAAAATTAGATGTTATTTGAATAGATTAGATATGATTTATTTAAAAATTTAATTGAAATTTTACTAACTAGGATTCAATTTATTAATAGATCTATTTGAAAAGCTTATAGTCAGATTTGATTTAGTGGTTTAGAGTTGATCTTAATTATAAATTAGATTTGTTTTTATTTGAAAACTAGTTTTGATATAATGTTACATTAAACATTGTTTTATGAGATTAATATTGGATTTTTTATTGTTAGGCTTTGACATTAGAGTAAGGGCCATTATTAAATTTTGGGTAAATGTTAGACTCTAATTATATCAAGGAGTGTTGTTAATTAATAACTTTATGAAAGGTCTAAACATTGGTTATCTAATTAAATTATTCGTTTAAGTTTTTTTAGTGTTGCGATGTTATTATCAACAAGGGGGTCATAACCACCTCTTGTCCTTGCGTTAAACATTCATTAGGGTAGTATCATCTCCCTTGACCGGTATCACACACGGTTGAATTTTGGTCAACTGTGGTCAAACTTACTCTGTTTGTCACGATTTTCATTTCAGGTGTTCCTTGTACCCCTTGGAACCTAGGATTTCAGTTTTTCACCTTTAGGAGATGGTTGACTTTTTGGTCAACTGTCTCGCTTTGCATGCATGATCCTTCCTTAGGGCTTAGCGGGCCCTAGTATCTTCTTTTCTCGTTATTCAGAGCCCAGTTGACTTTTGGTCAAACTATCTCATTTTGTGTACTGATCAAAGCGTGTAGCTTAAGGATCCTTGTAGGATAGTTCCGAGAGCTATCCTACCTTGTGTGACCCTTCCATTTGTTGTTTTCCTTCTACACCGTTTTGTGTGCAAGTGTTACCTTTGAGGTAGTGTAGCCATCCTTTAGCATGTTTTAAAATTTTTTGTTGGTGTATTTTTACCCAAATTTTGGGTATGACATTGTCATATCTCTAGCATTTCAAAAACATCTACAAATTTCCCATCATGGAAGCCACCTGAACTTTTTTTGTGTTTTCAAACTTCTTATACCATTTTGAATTGCATATTTGTGCATAGTTTGATCCCTTTGAATATATTAAGCTAGAAATCATATTTGCCTCCAAATTATTCTCTTTACCAATTCTTGTACCGCTTAAACTTAAAGAATTCTGCATATATTGTTTTCCATAACTATGTTGCACTCAAGTTTATACTACTTCCCAAAAAAGATTCACCATTCCAAACAACAACTTAAGTTATTGTTTCAATTCGATTTATTTTATTGTCAAACATGTAATTTTCAATGTACATAATACAACAATTCGTTGCTTCCTCAAATAATGCATTTTCTATATTTATAGTGTTCTTCATTTTCATACCTAGACCATACTCACAACAACATTGAATAAAAACCAATAAAGTGCCAACAAGAAGAGAGGAAAATAAAAAAACTCCATCTGCATAGGCAAACTGAAAACATGCTTCTCATCCATAACTTTTTTCCATACTATTTTTACTATTTGAAGTAGATATACTAGGTCCCACCTGACTCACCTGAGTGGGTGTGCAATGTTAAAGAACTATTTTGTGGCGGCTAATGCCCCAAAAGGGTTGCCCTTACAAAACAATTACACTTAAACATAGACAAAAGAGAACTACATATCAAAAACTAAGTGTGGATCCCAGATGCCTTAATCTCGTGGATACAGGGCATGTAGGCAGCATGGAAAGCGAAGGAAGCCTCCAATATGTAGGCATCTTAGATATATCTTCTTTGTCTACAAGTGTATAATTAAACTTTTGCCCTCACCCCAACCACCAAACCTTCACATTGATCACTACGCTTTTCCTCCACATCTTTGTCTTTTGTTGTTGTCCATATTCATGAAGGTACTGATACATCCCTCATGCAAGATCAAAGTACAAAGAAGACATCACATATACTTTGAATTCAATGAGATACACCAATTCTTCAAAAAGGTCTCCAAAATTCATAAATCCTTCTTAGGTACATGCTTTAAATTTCTTCGATCATTGCTTGCAGGATATTATTTTTTTCTCATTGCTTTATGTTTAAAACTATTAATTTTAAAGTTCATTTGAAATAATAGACACAAAAACTGGTCCAATCATACTTGTGCAGAGAAATTCAGTGTTTTCCCTTCACTGGACATTGGCTACTCTCCACAAATCATTTCGACAGTAACAACATTAACTTTAAACAATTATATTTTACTCTCTATTTTTTATCCTCACCTTTCAATATCTATCATTTTTCTTTCTTTGGATCTAATACATCACTATGAAACATATGAATGTTTCCTATGCACAATGATTATCAATTGATTACTAAATGCTAACCATATTGTTTCTTTACAAGCTGCATTTTTGGGATATCTATACTTCCACAAAAAGATTGATACAAAGACAAGCAATTCTTACCAATACCTCAATTTATAGTCACCTATTGGTTGCCCGATTGAGGATTATAATTCTCAATCATTCTCTTATATTTATATGATGCTCATTTTTCAAGTCCTTATATTGTCTTCCATTCGCAAACTACTATTCAATTCTCAATGTAACAAAATAAGTGTTCAAATACATGATGTATATTAAACCAAAACATATGATTAGCTATGTCGACATATAATAATTATACCATGATTTGAATCTCTTATGTTAATTATGTATATTGTATGACCTTCATTTTCATGCGCTTATATTGGCTTCATTTTGCAAAGTATTATTCAGTTTTCGATGTATTGACATAAGAATTCAAATACATGTGGTCTATTAAATGAAAATTTATGTATAATTTATTGGATATTACTTTGATGGATTTATTATGTCCTGCTTCGATGTGTTGTGGGTTGCTAGCCCATTTTTTGGCTCTCTTTGTTAAGGATTTCTCATTTGCTATGAGTTTTGTTGTCCAGCGGCTTCGGTTTGCTCAACCTTATTCAGTTTTCAATATATAAAGATACACGTTCATAGACATGATGTATATTAAACCAAATATTGTGTGTGTGTGTGTGTGTGTGTGTGTGTGTAATTTGCTATGAGTTTTGTTGTCCAGCGGCTTCGGTTTGCTCAACCTTATTCAGTTTTCAATATATAAAGATACATGTTCATAGACATGATGTATATTAAACCAAATATTGTGTGTGTGTGTGTGTGTGTAATTTCTGCTCATTTTTTCAGTGCACAAATCGTCTTTTAATCATCTTATTGTTACAATGAGAATTGAACTAATGACTCATATCTTCTAATGCATACCACTAAGATATAAAAATATCCTCCCTATGCCTCTTCCACTTAAATTTATATAAATCATAAAAAAAATAGACATCTCAATAAATTAATTCTATATTCCCACTATATTTTAATCTTTCAATAAATCTGATAATAAATTAACACTTCTACACATAAATTTTTCATACTTTGTATTAATAACACTATCACTAAATACCTTTAATAAGAAAAAGTCGTCAGTTCACATAAAAATAATCACAACATACAAAAGACAATCTCTTATTTCCAAAATATCAAACTAATTTTGGTGCATCAAAAACATTCAACCATTTTTACTTATTGTTAACTAAGATTACTAATAATAATATTAAACGATTTTTGGTAAACCTTTATAAAGTATGAAATTTTTTTTCTAAAATTGAAAAACAAAGAAATATTTACACATATTAATAACATCACTAAATACTTTCAATAAAGTAAAGTCTTATCACATATAGGTGACTACTACATTAAATTAAACAAAATAAACAATACTATTGCCTCTATAATTCATATTGCTCTCATAACATTTAAAAAAAAAACATTTCAAACACATCTAATTATACATTCTATTCTATCCAAGATATCATACCTCGCAATTCGTTGCACACGTTACATAATGTGCAACTACTAGTAAATGTTTATTTTCCTCATAATCAATATTCTTCTCTTGATCTTTTAAAACTTAAATTTTTGTAACTTCTATAGTTTACGGCTTTTAAATAAGTTCTAAGGGTAAATTAAATCTTATCGACTTATCAAATATTAGAAATTAAGTATAGAGATTTCTTAAATTATAATTATTAAATAAAGAAGCAATAATATTCTCAAAGACATGATATTACTCCGAATGACTTATAATATTACTCCCAATGATGTGATATCGTGGACCCTCTTAAAAATGTGAATCCACTTAAAAGTAAAAAGGAATGGCTTGTAATCATTCAACAAAGTGAAAACTTTTAAAGGGGCATCATTTTCTGAATATTAATTTATAATTTAAAAAAAATGAAATTTAGACAAACAATAATGAAAAAAAAAAATATTCGATGTGGATATGTGAGATTTAGACAAACAATAATGAAAAAAAAAAAAAATGCTTATTTTAGTATTTTGTTTGAAGTAGAATATGGATAAAGAGAAAGAAAATATAACAAGTGTCATGTAGTGGCTTTTATTTGCTATAATTAATTATAATTATAATTTTATTATAAATATTAAGTATATTTTAATTAATAGTATATTCTAATTCTATGCTGATATCTTACACTAGCTTGTGCTTATTCCATGTTGTAACTATCGACTGTAGGCTATGCCTCCTTTTTGACAGACTTTATTTTATTTTTGGAATCCTTATTTTTAATACAAAAAAAAATAGTTATTTAAAATAATTAGAATGTTAAAATATTGTTAAGTTCTTTTTTTATTATAATTATTAATTAGTTTTAATTTTATAGTTTGTTAGGTTAAAAATTTATTCATATTTGGTAGTTCTAAATCATTTTCAATAATTAATTTAGAACTACATTGAATAGTTTGTAATTGTGTTTTTTTTTTTATAATTTAATCTAAAGTTTCTCCTATTAAATAATTGAGACTTCTTAAAATTATAATTGTTATTAATTTTACTTATTATTTGGAAACCTAAAATACTTGTAATGGCTATATTTGTACCTAAAAAGTAGATTAAAAAAGTATTTATTTCTATGAGTCACATTAAAGAAACAACCAATTACAAAATCAAGTACACACGTTTGATATACATATCTTGATGTAAATTTTTTAGTCAAACTTTTTAAAGGTATTTTTGGACAAGTTAGAAGATATAGTTGAGTGTGGCTATATGTTTTATGTCCAGAACCTATAACAATAGTTTCAAACTCTCAACTAGCCTATGAAGACAAATTAAAATTTTCACCAAAACTTGAGAGGTACAATTTTGGACTTGTGATTGTAGATGAAATAATTTGTTTTTACTCAAGAAACTACATAGCGGATAATACTTATATTGATCTAGCAAAATTACAAAGTTTACAGCTTTACATCAAAAAATAGCAGAGAGCTTCATGTTATCGAAAAGTAAGAACAGAGAAGGAGGCCAGAAGTCCCACACCCACAAAGCCCTAGCCCAAACCTCGTAAAGGCATATTGAGATATTATATACATGTATACATTAAAATACAAAATTTCCCATCATAAAACAAAATTCCAGAACACAGACAACCAAAAAAAAGGTTTAAAAATCCATTAGGAAGACTTGTTGTTGAACCACATGAGCTAAGAGCGAAAAGGAAAACCACCCATCAATCGGCTTCAAAAAAGTCTCAGGTGTATGTGTCATTTGTTGGTACTATTTCGATGAGACCATTTGTTTGAATAAAGATGGACAGATCGAGTTGAGATTGTGAAAATTTCTTATTGCCCCCAGCTTGTGTGAAGAAATTATGATAGCATTGAAGTCCCCAAAGCTAATTTGTTACCCAGGGTTGGAAGGAAAATTGAGGCAAAGCATCACCCAAAGTGTCTATTTCACCTTAGTTTTGGTTGGGTCATAGAGACTGAAAATAGTAAATGTTAGACTTGAGGACAAACTTTTGACATCTACCTTCATCCAGTATCGATCGATCTCTTTATTGCAACATTATGCCTATGCCACTAGAGGCACTAGCTGCATCATTGAAGAGATTGTCCCATCTATTGCAGTATTTAATGAATATTTTTTTCTTTGTAGAAGATAGTTTATCTTCCCAAATGAGCACTAAATTGATAAATTTCATTTCCAATTGGAGCTTGATCATATGGCGCATGTTAGGAGCATTTAGGCCCCTAACATTTCATGTGAAGATCCCCATTTCTAATTGGCGCCTAATCATATGGTGCATGTTAGGATCATTTAGGCCCCTAACATTTCATGTGACGATCCTCATTTCTCTCAAAGAGAGGTGTTGGCTCAATTGGATCTTTTAAGGTAGGATCCGATTATGGTTTATTCATTTTAAAAGGCACCTTAAGAGTTGTTGGCTCCATTGGATCTTGTAAGGTAGGATCCGATTGTGGTTTATTCATTTTAAAAGGCACATTTTTCTCTCTTATGTCGATTAGTTTTCCTTCTAGATCTCTTTTCTTGCAAGTGCAGAGATCAAAATCTTAGTCGCAGATTAACTTATGGTTCTTGAATCCTTGATATCTAATTTGTTTCATTTGATTTCACCCATAGAGAAAACTTCATTTTAAGATGTTTGGTTATCAATGATCAACACTTCCCTTTTGATATGGGTTGGCACGATGGTTCCAACACCACATCCACCAAGTCTGTATTTGGCACTAATGGATCCTTTATGAAATCTACATCTACCCATTGCAAGGTGTGCACCCTTGGTCTTGGTCAGGCCATGTAGTGGTTGGTGACAAGGGTTTAATAGCCTCCTGTGGATTCTATAAGTCTAGTGGTTGTATCGAGCATTAATAGTTTGAGATTTTGGTGCAACGGCAACCACCTAATCTAACAATTGGTATCAGATCTAAGGTCATAGGTTCCAACCCCATGCATGTCCTGAGGGTGGAATTGTTGCAAGGTGTGCGCCCTTGGTCTTGGTCAGGCCATGCAGCGGTTGGTGACAAGGGTTTAATAGCCTCTTGTGGATTCTATAAGTCTAGTGGTTGTATCAGGCATTAACAGTTTGAGATTTTGGTGCAACGGCAACCACCCAATCTAACACTACTAATATCACCTCATTCATTGGCCTCTGATCATCCACCCTCACATCCAATGATGGAAAGGCAGAGAGCATCACAGCTTGACTTGATTCGTGTTTCTTTCTTTAGGGTCAATTGTGTTGTAGGTGGGCAAAAGAAATATTTTTGTGAATGTGATCTACTTCTGCATTGTTGGCAAAAGAATTTATTTTTTTCCCACTTTGAGCCCTTGCTTCTATATTTTGAAGGAAGAAGAGAGTTAAAAAATTCTTGGCATTTGGTTTAATGAGATAATTTTGATCCAAACATATAGCGTCGAATCGCTATCACCCATATAGCATTCCAAAAAAACCCCTAATTTGTTATCAATGCTTTTTAAGCAGGATTTAGACTAATATTTGAAAGGGAGGTTGTACATTCTTATCCATCTCAAACCATCTAATGGCAGGTAATATTTTGGGTTGAATCAGGAGTGGTAGAGGCCTTACCTCATGAAATACCTTGGGAAACAATTTCTTGGGTCTTTTTCTTGGAGGATCCATAAACATTGAGAGCCAACACTTCAGCACCAACAGCAATTATTGTGCCAAAACTGGTCACAGCCATAAAAAGCGATTTTTTAATTATCGTAATAAATGTGGTATATCATGATTGGCATAGGAAGGCAATATGGAAACCCTAAAAAAACCTATTTGAATGCACATAGGAATTTTTATAGCACACTCATACAATCATCAACCTAATTTTATCTCATTCGCTTCTATATTTTGAAGGAAAAAGAGAGTTAAAACAATCTTGGGATTTGTTTTAATGATATTATTTTGATCCAAACATATAGCGTCAAATTTCTATCACCCATATAGCATACAAAAATAATCGCTAATTTGTTCTTGATGCTTTTTAAGAACTATTTAGATTAATATTTGAAAGGGAGATTGTACATTCTTATCCATCTCAAACCATCTAATGGCTGATATGATAATCCTTTGGGTTAAATCCAGATGTCCATTTCTGGACAAAGATATAGTACTCACCAGGCAGCCACAATCCTTTTTGAAGTATATCATGTCAATATAAGAGATTTTGGAATTCTACAATAAAGAAATTATTTGGAAGGAAATAAACCCCAAGAAAAGCAATTTCCCAATTTTATTTGATCTATTTTCTTATTTTGTTTCCTCCCCACACCTTCCCAATGACTCTGCAAATCTTCTTCCTTAGACGTAATCACATCATTTAGATGTTTGATTAGGTTGTCTTATTGTTACATTTTGGTCCATCCTTTTACCAATTGCTTTATAGATGAAATAGTATTTTAACTTGTAACTTCTTTGATTATTAAATTTTAATAGCCAATCTAGTAGATATTAGTAGCTACAACTAATCGCCTATGAAATATTGAGTTATTAGTGAACAAATGAAAACACTATGAATAACCCTAAAATATTTAAAATGATAGTACAATTCATTAAGTTTAGAGTGTAAGTCTTTTAAAAAAAATTAGAGGCAACTACAGTAATATGAAGTAGATGTAACTAGTTGCAAATACAATTGAGAGCAATGGAAAGGAAAAGTAGTAAAGGTGGTCTGAATGAAGAAATGTTTAGGATAAGTATTGGAATAGCACCAATAAATAAGGGCTCTAGAATAAATGGTGTTGAAAAAATTGGAAACAAAAAAAGTGATCTTTAGAAAGAGGAAAGGGTTATGTGTGCTTCAAAAATAGCTTTTTTCCTTAGCATAATGGAGAATGTGGATGCTTGACCTGAGGGAAGTTTCCTCTATGTATCATTTTTTAAATAACCTACCACCTCAACCTAGATACCATCATCCCTCCTTGTGAATCTCCCATTGAGAGAATAAAGATTCTTGACCTGAAGGTTATTTTCTCTATGTAGCGTCATGTGAAGGTTCTTCCATTACAACCTGAATTCAACAACATCCCTCTCTGTGAATATTCCTTGAGGGAATATGGATTTTCAAACATAGACACCATTATCCCTCCCTATGAATCTTCCATTGAAGTTGTGTTCATCCCTTCTTTCATGCAAATGAGGTTTCTTAGTCTTGAAAAACAAAAACTGCGGCATATCAACCCCAAGAGATCTAGAGTGGCAGTGAGAGACAATAAGAGGCTAGGTTTTATGTATATATGGGTTTGTGGAGGAGGCATTGTCCCTCCTCTATCAAGGTTTGGTGGTTTCTTTTTTGTATGTTCCTTCTTTATTTATGATTTTTTCCTCTTTCTTTTCAAGTTGGCGTTGCTTGTTTTATCTTTTCTACATTCCTAGCTGTAATCACCCAAAAATGGTCTAGCAAACCCATGGATCCCTTCTCTTAAATATTTGGTCTTAATAAATCCTAAATCAAAGACATTATTTCTATACTCTAAATTATTAATCATTCAATCAAACTTTCTTAAATAATTTTAATCCTAACTTGTTGAATCAAATAATCAAACATCAAAGCCTAAACCCAAAAAGCATAAAACATTGGGATAAAATCAAAAAGGTACTAAGTTCAAAAGGTGAACACATTCACACATGGGTGTGCACTCAAAAATCAAATAAAAAAATAAAAGGGAGAAAATATTAATTTTGTCTTATTCTCCACAAAGTTGACCAATCCAAATCACTCCTTCATCTCACATGGATTGAGAGGAATTGCATCTCCACCATTGATCAATTATTTTTCCTATTAATCTCAACCACTCATTCCTTGGAATATCTTATAAAAGGGATAGCTCCCTTTTCTCATTCATAACAAGAAGATTTGGACTAAAGTTATCATGTTATTTTCACTCTAGAGTTTACTAAGAACATTCATAGTCATTTTTGTTTCATTAGTAGTTTCTTGCATTGTTAGCTTCACGTCTTAGTTTAGATGGCATGCTAGTTTCCTTCTTAGCTTAATATAGATGCATTTTTCTTCGCATTTGGTAGCTTAATCTTGAATCCTAGTTCTATTCCTCACAATGTTACGCATTTATCTTGTTAGTTCATGCATTCTCATGTTTAAGCTTTCAAGAGCAAAGTATGCAAGTCTATGCATCTTTCTCCCTCTCATTGCATTCAAATCTTTCATTTTGGAGTAGTCAATTCACTAATTTCTCCATTTCCAATCTGACCATGACAACTATGAGAATCACACTCTCTTCAACTAGGAAGCAATAGGCTAATTTCAAGGGTTTTTAGTTTTGTGCTTTTGAGTCTCTTGTTTTGCTAACCCCTTGATGTAATGGTTTATTAAAGTGTTTGGTTGTAGATTCTAATCTCACATTTTACCACCCACATTTTTGGTGCCTCTTCCACGTAACACAAATTGGAATTTTGGGAGAGAACCCCAGAATGCTCTTGCATCAGCTACTCGGGACTGGGATTCTGATAGATGCTCTAGTCATGCCGCCGCATCGACCAACAATAGAAATGATCATACCTCTACTAGCTACAAACATGATTTCACTAATGGACGATGGGCACAGTGGGACCGTGAAATAGAAGAAAGTGATGACACTTGGGATCTTAGGGACCTTCAATAACTTAACATGGCTCCTCCACCACGTGTTCCATCTAGGAGAAATCAAGTCATGCGAATGAGTGTCTTTTTAGAACGTGTGGCCGCTTGAGAAGCACAAGAAAATGCTAACACTGGTCAAACGGATCGAATCCTTGTACTACCAACAATGACTCTGCTAGAAGTGTTAGGAAAAATTGCAGTATAGGAAACCCTTCAGAGAGTACTATCATAGATCTTCTCTTGCCTATTGAAGACCTTGATCTTGATAACTCAGTGTTATCATTGGAACCTGTTGAATCCTTACCTCTTGTTCATCCTGAACTCATTGAATGGAACCTTGATGCGCCCCTAGACCTCATCTCTGCTCCTAACAACTACACTTTGGCCTTCTACCTAAATGCCATTGAACCTCTCACTTCTTCCACCAATGCAACGATCATGAACATAACAGAGGGGGATGTCAATTTCCTCAGCCTAAAGAGAAAAGATAAAAAGAAAAAAGGGCCTGATGGTGAAAACCGCTTTGTTGCAGTATCATATCCAAAAATAGTAAAAACAAAAGGTGTATCCAATGGTGAAAACCTCTTTGAGGCACCCAAGGATGAGGAACTTGATCTCCTTCCTAGTCACCTTCAAGAAAGATCATCAGTTCTGATAGAACCAACAAAAGTAGTGAACCTGGGAACTACAGAGGAACCTCAGCTCATCTAACTTGAACAATATTTATCTGAACAAGAGAAGAAAGAATTTGTCCAATTCTTCATGAAAAAGAAAATCAACTTTTCTTGGTCCTATTCAGATATGCCAGGGCTAGACACAAACTTTATTATGCATCATTTATCAATTTCTCCAAGAATCAAACCAACCAAACAAAATCTTTGAAAGATGCATCCTCATGTGGCATTACTAGTCAAAGAAGAATTAGAGAAGCTACTGAAGGCTGAATTTATTCATGCTATAGCTTACATGGATTGGATCTCTAACATTGTCCCTATGACTAAACATGACAAGTCCATTCGATTTTGCATAGACTTCAGGGATCTAAACAAGGCTTTTCCCAAGGATGACTTCCCATTACCTAATATCGACATGATTGTAGAGCTCATAGCTGGTTATGAGATGTACTCACTAATGGATGGCTTTTCTGGCTACAATCAGATAAGAATAGCTCCTAAAGATCAATAGAAAATTGCTTTCACTGCACCTGGGGCACATTTTGTTGGAACATCATGCCTTTTGGCCTCAAAAATGCTGGAGTGACCTATCAGCGAGCTATGACCACTATATTCCATGATATGATGCATAAAAATGTGGAGGACTATGTAGATGACTCCCTGGCCAAATCAGCAAGAAGGGCTCCTCACCTAGAAGATTTAGAAAGGCTTCTAGACAGAATGGAACAATTCAAGCTTAAATTGAATCCTAAGAAATGTGCTTTTGGTGTAACTTCTGGAAAGCTGCTGGGATATATTGTTTCAGCCAAAATAATTGAAGTTGATCCTAAAAAGGTAGAGGCAATAATGGATATGAAACCTCATCGCAACATCAGTCAGGTTAAGACTCTACAAGGCCGACTCCAATCTATCAGAAGGTTCATAACCCAAATCACAGATAAGGCACAACCTTTTACAAGAACATTACACAAAGAAGTTACCTTCAATTGGGATGAAGGGTGTGAAAAACACTTCCAAAAAATCAAAGAATATCTTGCTAATTCACCCATATTGATGGCTCCTATTCAAGGAAACCCTCTTCTTCTTTACATCTCAGCAACTGACACATCCCTAGGGGCTTTGTTGGTGCAATAAGATGGAATAGGAAAAGAAAGATCCATATACTACATAAGCAGAACCATGGTATCTTATGAGCATAACTACACTATCATTGAAAAAGCTTGCCTTGTTATATTATTTGCTTCTCAAAAACTAAGACACTATATGTTGGCAGACTCTGTTAAGATAATCGCTAAAATAGATCCTCTCAAGTATCTGTTGAGCAAAGAAACTCTCACTGGATGGTTGGATAAATGGGTTATCATCCTCAGTGAATTCAACATTGAATACATTTCCAAAAAAGCAATCAAAGGACAATTTATTGTTGATCGACAATTTATTGTTGATCGCCTTGTTGATGCTCCTTTCCAAGATACATGACTACTGCTGATAGAATTTCCTAATGAAGCTATTTTACACCTTACAGAACATACCTGGATAATGTTCTTCGATGGATCCTTTACACAATAGGGAGCTGATGTTGGAACCCTCTTTATCACACCACAAGGATATAAGATCCCAAAATCTTACAAAATGATGTTCTCGTGCACTAACAACATTGTAGAATATGAAGCTTTAGAAAATGGTTTAAAGATGGCTATTGAGTGGAAAATTACCGAACTGCACATCTATGGTGACTCACAGTTGGTAATCAATCAAGTCAATGACCAGTACCAAACAAAAGATGATAAATTTCTACCATATAAATGGATGATTGATGCTCTTAAGAAGTATTTTTTATTTGTTACTTTCCAACAGATACCGAGAGAAGCAAACAAATTAGTTGATGCTATGGCCACCTTGGCCTCCATGTTACAACTTGAAGAACATCACTCTCGCTATGACTTCATAGTATAAGAACTCCTCTTTCCTACCTATGATTCCCCAAAATCCCAAGTCATGTGCTCCTTAGTGGGTACTGATTCATCCTGTTACACTCATATCTACTCTTACCTCCAAAACTAAACTCTGCCAAATAACCTATCTAGAAATGAAAAAGGAAACCTTATAAGGAATGCATCCCGTTACCTAATCATGGCTAATGACCTGTATAGAAGAGGTATCGATGGTACTCTCCTTAGGTTTCTAGAACATGATGAGTCTAAATGTGCACTAGAGGAAGTCCACGAAGGTGTCTATGGATCTCATTCAAATGGTCTTTCGTTAGCTAAGAAACTCTTACAGGCAGGATACTACTAGCCCTCTATGGAAAAGGATGCCATACATTTTTCCAAGAAATGCCAAACTCGTGGCAACCTAATTCATGCTCTTGCACGTGATTTGTTACCTTTTATTACTCATTGGCCATTTTAGTAATAGGCCTTTGATCTGATTGTACAAATCTATCCCTCATCCTCTGGTGGACACAAATTCATTATAACATCCACTGAATACTTCACAAAGTGGGTTGAAGCATTTCCCTTGATCAAAGCTACAGGTAAAAAAGTATCCATGTTTATCCTCAATTATATCATCTACAGATATGGCATTCCTTCATCCATTGTGACAAAAAATGGGGGGAAATTTAAAAATAAATACATAGACGAACTTTGTGACAAGTTCAAAATCACCCAACATTGTTATTCTACTTACTACCCTCAAGGGAATAGATAGGCCAAGGCCTCCAATAAGAACATCTTGGAAATATTGCATCAAACAGTGAGTAAGACTGGGAAGGACTGGCACCTTCAACTCAATCTAGCCTTATGGGCTTACAGAACCAACATCAGAACCTACAGGGAAAAATTCATTTTCCTTAGTATATGGCACAGAAGCGATGTTTTCCATTGAGACAGAAATACCCTCACTTTGATTCAATTTGCATGGACTCATTACCGATGAAGATTACCGAATTTCCAAAATCCAGGAGCTATAATTACTTGATGAATGCAAAAGAGAAGCATTCAACCATCTAAGGGTCTATCAAAAGAGAATGTCTCAAGGCTACAACAAGAAAGTGAGACGTAGAGAATTCCAGATTGGAGAAATATTGCTTAAGGAAAATCCTAAAAATAAACTACCTCGTGAATAAAAGGGAAAATTTGAACCCAACTGGCTAGGTCCCTTTGTGATCACTGCAACATTTGGCTCTGGGGCCTATTGACTGTCAACTCTAGAAGGGGATACCTTTACTGATCCCATCAGTACTCTCCACCTAAAGAAGTTCTACTCTTGAGCATTCTCACTGGTCAGCAACATGTACATACATATATGATCCTGAAAAATATAAAAAAAAAAAGTAAAAATCTATAAAGATAAAAAAATCATTTGGAAAAAAGTCCTGAAAAAAGTTACTGTCTCGGTGAAAACCTGGCAAACAAGCACCTTGATGAGTCAAATCAAAAAATTCAAAAAAGAAGAAAAGAAAGAAAAAAATATAATAGTGAAAAAATGCAAAAAAAATTAAAAATCAAGAAAAAGTGCCTTGGTGAAAACCTGTAAACAAGCACCTTGGTAGAAAAATAGAATCTCTGCCAAGTGGTGAAAACTTGGCAACATATGCCACTTGTAACCTAGCACTCCATCTATCAATGCATAGATTGGCTCATCTCATCTATGGGATGATCTTCATTCTTTTCTGAGCTATCACATCAATCCAGTCCTTGCTTCACTGATTGAAGCCATCCTTAGGTCTTGTATGGGCCTCCTACTTTCTAAAATCATGTCAGTCAACCTGTCAAGTCCTCATAATTGGTCTCCTTCTCTGGATAGTTTGCCACTGACCCATTGGTGTTTTTCAACACCTTAATTAACAGTGTTTCTCAACACTCCCATTTCGAACAAATATGTGTTTCTTAACACAACATCAGAAAACATACACACAATAACACATAAACAAACCAATACAATGGTGTTCGTCAGCACCCACATCAAATAAGCTAAACAGAATGAACGATTGCTGACAATTTTCTTGTATGTTGTCTATTATCAATGATTTCCTATGTTTTCTTTGATTTCTACTTGTTGGTGTAGTTCTAGTTATCTTTATGTCAAGAAAGTAGGGTGTATGTGATAATAGCTTCCACACTCAGGTGGATCAGCCACACATCCCTTGATCCTACTCTCTTGTACCACAAGGTGAGTTTGGTCCTATCTCCTTGTTTTTTATTCTACTTGTTTCAACAATAGCGCACTCATGGTTATCTTGGCTCTGAATGCCTCAATATTGGTGAACTTTTGTTATATCAACTAGAAATAGTGTTCAAGTCATCTCAGCTCTTGTGTCTAGATGCTTACATTTGTTTCTCACAACTATCCGATGAAGAGTCGTATTCATATCCTTATGGTTCCATTGGTACCAATGGGGATTGTATTGACTCTGGTGTCCCAAACGTCTAAATGATGAAAATATTGTGACTAAAGAAATCGGTGACTTGACTCACGTCATAGGTTGCATTTATAGGCTTGCATGATATCATGGTAACATACTCCATAAGATAATCTAAACATGGGGCTATTTATTTAACATGTTTCTCCTCTAATCCTTTGCTGACGCAATCAACTGCATAAGGCTATTCATCTATGCGCAAAAGGGGTCAGTAACAAGAATAAGAGCATGACATGTATTCAGCACAAGATAAATGAAGCATGCATGATTTACAACTATCATCTATGATCTAAGATAAAAAATAATACAACATCAAAATATTGTACAAGATATATGACAGGAAATAAAGACATGAAAACATGTTTGAGTACCAAAAAGGATCATTGTGTATATGTGTGTGTGTGTGTGTGTGTGTGTGTGTGTGTGTGTGTGTGCACCTTCAGTGCAAATGAATCGTATATAATCTAATAGATCTCAAAAAAATTAAAATGGCATAAGATAGAAGAGGGGTAATCAATTCTTACTTCCTCCCTCACCACCATCAGGCGGTGTGCATGGAGGAGCATCTGTCCTAGGTGGAGGGTCTTCTCCCTAGATCGTGCTAAATACTCTGAATATCATGGCACCTATTGTGCCCTAGGAACTACTGCAGTATACGTTGAAACATAGTAGGCTTCCCTACTGGTCTGAAAGGTCACCTGACTCTGCAAAGCTTGAACTCTCTCCATGTGACCTGCAATCACTTATTCATACCCTACAATTGCTCGATCTCTCTCTGCAATCTGAGACTGAGCTACTACTAGCTGTGTCTAAGAAGCTCGCATTTGTGTCCTTAATGACCTGATCACATCCTGAGTTGTTTGAGGCTCTCTCAGAGGACCCTCCTCTCCCTATGGTCCCTCCTTCTCTACAGCCTATCATGCCTCTCATCACTGCCGAACTACTATAACTGCATCATCCATCCCTAGGTCGGGTTGTGCATCTAGAATCTCCTCCTTGGCAACTTGTGTGGCTGGCACCTATCCTCCAATGGATCCAAGGGTGCCCATCTACCCGTGATCTTTGTGTCACTCTGACCCTGGTGTCATGATTAGACCAGTCTCTGCTCCTACTCTCGGTTGTGTGGGAGTCCTATGTGGTGGTCTCTGAGGCACTCTCTGTGGAGAAACCTATGTATCTGTTATGGGTGCCTTCTCTAGGTCATCCTCATCAATCCTAGGTACTCTCTCTACCATATCAGTAAATATAGGAAAAGGATACTGAGATAGATGGTCCTGATACTCTAGAGTGACCCCCGCATTTGTCACTCCCTCCAGGTACTCCCACGATGGTCAATTAAGCTCAATAATCTACTGAGTGCACAATGCAAGACATAACCTACATAATGACATATTAACTACTCAGTTTATGATTTATAAGCTCTAAGACATCTATTAAGAGCAAAAGGAAGAAGAACAATATGCAAAGAAAAATCTTACTTGCGAGACCAGCCTCTGCGCTCCTCATCTAGAAATCGGGCATAAGTAGTGAACTTTGTAGAGACACTCTGAACATGGCCATACTGCCTCAGCACCCAAGACAGCACAAATCTCTCTATAACCAATGAGGTCTTTCCCAATAGTGGGCATGAGACAAAGAACTCTCTACAGAATATCCGCCACTTAGTCCAGAACTCTACCTACAAATAAGGTCGCCATGTAACCAAGCTCAAATCATCAAGCTGGCACCTCCAATAATCTGTCTTTCCCAGAAAGGGTTTTGTAATGAAACCTGAATATCTATAGACATAGGGTTGTCTTCCCTACTGTGTATCCTCTATAATCAGTCTGCAAACTAGGATATGGTCCTAGGCCATATCTACAAAACCAAAAATCCTATAGCCATACCTTGCATACCTATGTATGTAATCTCATGCATCTCATGGTACATCTGTGCTAAGAGGCACTGACCTCAACCAAGTTGTGCAGGCTACATAATCAACCACTCTAGTGTCTGAGCCCAACAATACTAGAAAACCTACTGTGCTTGATCGGCCATAAGGAAACCACCAATAAACCTAGCAAGAACACACTCGAAAGGCCACTACTCTCCATAGCTCTCTAACAATGTGTCCCAGGTGATCAATTTATCTATGATCAATAGATTATGAAACACTCAAGCTAATGCTCATACACCAACTCTAAGTGTGGAATCATACTCCACATGCACTCTAGGAAAAGGAATCCTTATAATCCTATAAATTTCCTCGGGAGTGATGGTCATCTCTCCTATCGGTAGGTGAAATGTGTTGTCCTCACTGTGGAATCTCTCCACTAGCACGATCAACATCCCGTGGTTCACCTGAATATCAAGCATCTGCAACAACCAAGAGAGACCACAGGCTTGGACATGTGCCCTCTGATCATCTAATAAGCCACGCACTAATTGCATGGTGGCTGGATAAGTATATCATGTCAATCTAAGAGATTATGGAAGTCTACAATAAAGAAATTATTTGGAAGGAAATAAACCTCAAGAAAATCAATTTCCCCATTTTATTTGATATATTTTCTTATTTTGTTTCCTCCCCACACCTTCCCAATGACTCTAAAAATCTTCTTCCTTAGAAGTAATCACATCATTTAGATGTTTGATTAGGTTGTCTTATTGTTACATTTTTGTCCATCCTTTTACCAATTGCTTTATAGATGAAATAGTATTTTAACTTGTAACTTCTTTGATTATTAAATTTTAATAGTCAATCTAGTAGATATTAGTAGCTACAACTATTCGCCCGTGAAATAATGAGTTATTAGTGAACAAAGGAAAACACTATTAATAACCCTAAAATATTTAAAATTATAGTAAAATTCATTAAGTTTAGAGTGTAAGTCTTTTAAAAAAATTAGAGGCAGCTACAGTAATATAAAGTAGATGTAACTAGTTGCAAATACAATTGAGAGCAATGGAAAGGAATAGTAGTAAAGGTGGTCTAAATGAAGAAACGTTTAGGTTAAGTATTGGAATAGCACCAATAAATAAGGTCTCTAGAATAAATGGTGTTGAAAAAATTGGCAACAAAAAAAAAGTGATCTTTTGAAAGAGGAAAGGGTTGTGTGTGCTTCAAAAATAGATTTTTTTCCTTATCATAATGGAGAATGTGGATGCTTGACTTGAGGTATGTTTCCTCTATGTAGCATTTTTGAAATAACCTACCACCTCAACCTAGACACCATCATCCCTCCTTGCGAATATCCTATTGAGAGAATAAATATTCTTGACCTGAAGGTTGTTTTCTCTATGTAGCGTCATGTGAAGATCCTTCCATTGCAACCTGGATTCAACCAAATCCCTCTCTGTGAAGCTTCCTTGATGGATTATGGATTTTAAAACATCGACACCATTATCCCTTTCTATGAATCTTCCATTGAAGTTGTGTTCATCCCTTCTTTCAATCAGATGAGGTTTCTTAGTGTTGAAAAACAAAAATTATGTCATATCAACCCCAATAGATCTAGACTAGCAGTGAGCGACAATAAGAGGCTAGGTTTTATGTATATATGGGTTTGCGGAGGAGTTGGCCCTCCTCTATCAAGGTTTGGTGGTTTCTTTTTTGTATTTTCCTTCTTTATTTATGATTTTTTCCTCTTTCTTTTCAGGTTGGCGTTGCTTATTTTATCTTTTCTGCATTCCTAGCTGTAATCACCCAAAAATGGTCTAGCAAACCCATGGCCCCCTTTTCTTAAATATTTGGTCTTAATAAATCCTAAATCTAAGACATTATTTCTAGACTCTAAATTATTAAGCATTTAATAAAACTTGTGTATATAATTTTAATCCTAACTTGTTGAATCAAATAATCAAACATTAAAGCCTAAACCCAAAAGCATAAAACATTGGGATAAAATCAAAAAGGTACTAAGTTCAAAAATTGAACCCATTCACACATGGCTGTGCACTCAAAAATCAAATAAAACAAATAAAAGGGAGAAAATACCAATTTTGTCTTATTCTCCACAAAGTTGACCAATCCAAATCACTCCTTCATCTCACATGGATTGAGAGGAATTGCATCTCCACCATTTATCAATTCTTTTGCCTCTTTATCTCAACCACTCATTCCTTGTAATCTCTTATAAAATGGATAGGTCCCTTTTTTCATTCATAACAAGAAGATTTGGAGTAAAGTTATCATGCTATTTGCACTCTAGAGTTTACTAAGAACATTCATAATCATTTTTCTTTCATTATTAGTTTCTTGCATTTCTTGCATTTTTAGATTTACTTCTTAGCTTAGATGGCATGCTATCCTTCTTAGCTTAATAAAGATGCATTTTTCTTCTCATTTGGTAGCTTAATCTTGCATCCTAGTTCTATTCCTCACAATGGTATGCATTTAGCTTGTTAGTTCACGCATTCTCATGTTTAAGCTTTCAAGACCAAAGTATGCAAGTCTATGCATCTTTCTCCCTCTCATTGCATTGAATCTTCCATTTTTGAGTAGTCAAGACACTGATTTATCCATGTCCAATCAGATGGACAACTATGAGAATCACACTCACTTCAACTAGGAATCAATAGGCTGATTTCAAGGGTTTTTAGTTTTGTGCTTTTGAGTCTCACATTTTGCTAGCCCCTTGATGTAATGGTTTATTGACATGTTTGGTTGTAGATTCTAATCTCACATTTTACCACACACACTAGCTATTACATCCCATGAGTATATTTAATATGTATGCTTTTACAATAGATCTTGTGTATTTGTAATACTGGAAATTTTTTTATGTTGACCCACCCAATGGCCTAGAAGGGCACCAAAGATTAAAGATAGTAATAAATCTTCACATGATAAATTTGCAAAAGATAATACCATAATTTTCTCTCTGCATATTTTGTGTCAATGTTTTTGGTAATAGAAAAGAGACTAGCTTCAAGGGATCTAGTTTGAGAAATTGTGGTGGTCCAAATAAATTTTCCATCTCTCCTAGCAATGAGATTATTATTTCTCTAAACAATGAGAAAAAATAGGGTAAGGAATGTCTCCATTTTCCTTACAGTGATTAATAGTAATAAAATCCCTTCTCATATATTTTTAGATAATTGGATTCAATATGTTTGGACAAAAAAGTTAGAGATTCAATTAACCCTTTGTAGAATGGTTCAACATGTATTATTCATCATTTATTGAAGGAACATAAAATCTAGGAAACTATAACCAACGAGCATTATTGGAATGTGGGGAATGATATATTGCATGCCCTAGCTTGGTCACCAAAATCCCTAAATCAAGAAATTTTGGCTTTATCATGTCATAGGCGGGTGACTATAATAAATATTCCCCCTTTTGTTAGAATTTCTACACCAAACATTATCCCTCTTGGTAAAAATCATTGGGATTGATGAGGAAAAAATTTTCCTCCCACGCATGGATGCTAGGGTTCTCATATCTCTGACACATAAAGTCAAAGTCCCTGAAATCACTTATATTAATTTAGAGGGTGCTATATGAACTTGTGTAAAGAAAAAAAAAGATGATTAATTTTATGCATGAAATAAAAATGCTTCTATCTTCTATTTTATTTAATACATTTGTATACATAGGATTTGCATAACCTATTTTAAAGGAAACTTCCCAAACAAATTTCCTAAATTTATTGAGTTTTTATAACAAATCAACTTCCTACAAACATGACTAATTAAAAAAAATTTCCCTGAGATTCGCTATGGTGTCTGGGAGGGCTGCAACCAGGGACAAGGCATCTGCACAGACTACACCCAGAGACCAGGCGAGAGATGGGGGAACCACTCAAAGAGATAACAGAAAGGCTAAAGGAAGTTTGGAGAGATGGGGAGATGAAGTGGAATGATTTTTTCTGATTCAGGAACTGAGGGAAAAATTTCTCATGATTCGGTTGCTAGGGTATCATCGGCTCCTCAGTGGGTTTTTTGATCGGGTCGGTAGGTGGATGAACCTGTGAACCCTTTTCATACTAATAACACACCTCAATGGGTGTTTTAGTCTGGTGCCTGGGTGGATAAATCTTGGTATAATCATGCGCATAACCATGACCTGTTTCATACTTTTGCAAATAGACCTTTCAATAGATGGGGTGATCTTTATCAAAATAGACGAGGTAAGAAGCCAAGACAATGGGTAACTTTCAAAATTTGTGGCTCTATCTCTCCCTCCTACTTTTTGGACTCTCCCAATGTTGTAGCTTCTTTCAACCTGAACCCGCAACCCAAATCTTTCACCCCTAACCCTCAAGAGGTCCTTGCTCAGCAAGCTCGGGCAACGTCGCGAGATGTGTTTTGACTATGTATCACAAAGCTGATGTCCTCCCACTTGGTTCAAGACCTATGAGTGTAAGCCCTGATTGGTAAGATCTGGAAGTATACTCTGGCTAATCCTCAAATTTCAGATTGGGTTTTGAATAATTGGGTTGGGGCTCAAAAGGCTTTTATGATAGATAATGGGTCTCATTTTTTCACTACTATCTTCAAGGATAAATTTAGTAGAGATAAGATACATCACATTAAGGATTGGTTTTTGCATGTTTTGGGTGTCCACACTCAGATATGGTTCCCTAACTTTCAACTCGACAAGTGTCAGATTAATTTTTTCTCTTTCTGGATCTCCTTCCCTGCATTACCTCTTGAATTCAGATAGTCATAAATTCTAGAAGCAATGGCTAATAAAATAGGAATTTTTTTAAGGCATGACTGGGTATCCCTGGATGAGTTAAAACTCTCACCAAGGTTGTGTCTCCTTAGAAATTTCACTAATAAATGGCTTAAATATCTATGCTTGGAATCCAAATTTGGGCCCCTTCATCAACCTATTCATCTTGATAGTTCCCACACCATTAATATCAAGCTAGATTTGCTTGGTCATCTGGAGTCCCAATATAATCATGGAGTTAGAACTTCTTCTAAGATATGCTTAGACCCCTACTCAGTACCATCAAACTACCATGCTTCTATTCATGATCCTCAAGTTGCATTAAAGCCCTCATTTCCTTTTCATCTTTACAATCCGCAGAACCCGGTTAGAATAGCTAGCCCTAATGGGATTGGTCATTTCCTAGATTCTATATTGAATCCAGGACTAGCCCCTCTAGATCACATGAAGGGTACCCTTCCCAAATCCAATAGGATTGATCTCCAAGCAACTGACAATCCAGAGTAAGTGGGTTTATATGAGGATACTCAAGGGGTCCATGTGGATCAGGGAAATCAGTTGATTCAAGAGCACCTTTTGAGTAAGATGGTCGATCAGGACTGTCAGACGGGGGATGGCCTATTTTTTCCAGGTAAATATCAAGATTCTATGATTAATGGGAAGGATCTAGATAAGATAGAGTTAGATGGTCTTCCACAAGATAAAGCCATGGATCCCATTTTGGTTTCCCCTAAGGTAGTGGCCTCTCATCATAAGACCCTAGAAATCATAGGATTACATTTAAATTATGAACTGGATTGGTCCTCTGAGGATGGTGAGAAAGTTGGCTCATGAATTAGAAGAAATCTTAAAAATTAGTTCCTTCAAGAGATATAGATTAACCAGATGGTAGAGCAGGTTCAAGCGGTCAATAATCCTTCCCATTCTCCCCAGACTAGTTATCAAGACTCTATGGAAAATAAGGATAATATTGAGGGCCCTCTATCAGAAGTTGATTTAGATGGTCTGGTGGATACCCTAGTTTTGGGAGTGGCAAATAGGTAGTTTCATGACATAACTAGTGTGGAGGGACCTGACTATGATAAATCTTTTGGTACTCAAACAATGGACACTGCAGGTAATGTCTCCCCTCTACATAATTCTTGTGCTATTGTTCAAACAGATACAAACACCTCTAAAAAAAATTATACTCCTCTTCTAAAAAACCAAGGGGCCAACCTGCTAAAGGGAATAAAATAGAGGAAGAAATTACTTCGGGCACCCAATCTATCCTTTCCTTCCCCAAGCTTTCTAGGAAGTCTAAGGATGAGGTTGTCACCTTAATAACCAAACAAATGAGCATGGAAGGAGAGAAGCTGGCTCTTCGAGGCACCAATGAGAATCATTTCTTGGAATGTTAGAGGCATTAATGCCTCTAACAAGGTCCATCTTATCAAGGATCATATTTTGATAAGGAGGGCACATATCGTTCTTCTACAGGAAACTAAATTATCTATGGATAGAGGGGATAAGCTTTTTGGTTCTTGGAAGAATTGGGATTTTTATCACGTCCCCTCCTCAGGGACTTTAGGAGGTGTTGCAATTTTTTGGAACCCTCATAAGTGCAAAGTGGAGTTGATTTCGACCAATACCAATTGGCTGCTTGTTGAAGTGTTGGTCTTTGCAGTTTCCTTTTATTTGGTCAATATATATGGTCTGACTTTGGTTGTTAGTAAACAGAGATTGTGGACTACCCTGTCTCAAGTCCTCCTAAATCTTGAGGACTCTAAGGTCATTTTAGGAGGTTATTTCAATTCTAAATTGGGATGTTTGGATAAGGTGGGGGGCGTTGATCCCTCCTATATGGTTACTCAAGACTTTAGGAACTTTGTCGAAGGCAATGCTTTGTTTGATTGTGTCCCAATCAATGGTAGGATAACATGGAAGAATAGGAGAAAGGTATCCCAGTGTATAGGGTTCAGGTTGGATAGGTTCTTTATTAACCAAATTTGGATCCTTGAGCATGGATTTTGTACCTCTAGTATCCTCACTTTACCAGGCTCAGATCACTTTGTGGTCAGTTTAGAGGTTCAGTTGGAAGGTAACTCTTTTAAGTGTAATTCATACTTTAAGATAGAATGCATGTGGTTTAGAGACAATGATTTCTTGTTTTTTCTTCTTTAGTGGTGGTCAAAATGTCCCCCTAATGAAGGGTTCATGATGTTTCATTTATATAAGAAATTAGCTTACATGAAAGCCAAGATTAAGGAATGGAACTATTCTAGTTTTGGGAATATTTTCAAAGATAAGATGAGTTTTCAAAGGAAATTAGAAGATTGGAATGACCATGTTCTTAGTAATGGTCTCTCTCAATAGGTCTATGATATTCAGAAGGATCTACAAGGCTGATTAGATGAAATACTTCTCAGAGAGGAGACTTATTGGAGACAATGGTCTAGAGAGCTATGGATTAGAGAAGGGGATTGGAATACCAATTTCTTCCATACTTCAACCAAAATCAAGAGACAAAAGAATTCCATTTTTCAAATTAAGGATGCTAGTGGCAACATCCTCAATTCTAATAAGGATATCCAATTTGAAGCAGTCCATTTTTCCCAAGAACTACTCAGTCAATCGGGCGATCCCCTTATCCTACCTGACTCTCTGAGCTTTATCCCTTAATTGGTGTCAGAGGATGATAACAATTTTTTTCTCCGGCCCTTCACTTTGGATGAGGTTAAGGCCTCAGCATTTTCCATGGAAGCTGATAAGGCTCCTAGCCTAGATGGCTTGACTATTTTATTTTTTTAGAAGTGTTGGGAGTTCATGGGGGAATACATTATGGAAACGGGTGAGGATTCCTATTTTCAGAAACTTCAATAATACTTTCATCACTCTGATTTCTAAGTGCTCCAATCCTTCCTCCTTTACAAATTATAGGCCAATCTTTTTGTGCAATACCATCTACAAGATTATTACAAAATCCATTTCACTCAGGTTGGGGAAAATCATTCCAAATATTATTTCTGATCAACAAGGATGATTTGTACCAGGGAAAGATACAGTTGAGGGAGCCCTCATTTCCCATGAGTTTCTTCACTCTATTAAATCTCAGGGTCTTCAGTCTATGATTTTGAAATTGGACATGATGAAGTCATATGATAGGGTATGCTGGCCTTTTTTAAAGAAGATTATGCATAAGATGGGGTTTTATTTTAAATAGATTAAGTGGATCATGGAATGTGTCAAAGGGGTAAGATTTCCAGTATTAGTAAATGGATCCCCTATGGTTTCTTCTCTTCTTCTCAGGGAATCAGACAAGGGGACTCACTATCTCCCTTCCTTTTCATTATTATGGTTGAAGGGTTGAGCAGACTTATCACTGTTAAAAATGCTCAGGGTGTTTGGGAAGGTATTACTCTCCACCACTCTCAGCTCTTTGTTACTCACACCTTATTTGAAAATGATTCTTTTCTATATGGGAAGGGCACTTTTCAGGAGGCAAAGGTCATTAAAGAAACCTTGGAGGATTATTTCTCCCTCTCTTAGGTCAAAAACTTAACAAGTCAAAATCCAAGATTTTCTTCTTCAACCTTCCAAGACTAACTCAATCAGCTATCAAAAAAATTACTTGGTTTTGGAATTGTTGAAACCCCAAATAAGTATCTTGGAATCCCCCTTTTTTAGGGTTCCTACAAGGCCTCTTTCTGGGACAATATTTTTCAATCCATAAGAGATCAGATTGTTTCATGGAAGGAAAGATGGCTCTCTCTAGCAAGAATAATTCTCTTAGTCAAGTCATTTCTCTCCTCCATCCCAAACTACATTATGTCAGTTCTTCTGGCTCCTAGGTCATTCATGGAGAAGATTAGGAAATACCTTAAATATTTTATCTAGAAAGGCAATATGGATAGTTCAGCTAAGATTCCTATAGTAGCCTGGGAGAAGATTTGTTTACCAAAAGATTGTGGGAGTGTTGGTCTTCACAACTTGTATGAGAGAAATATCAGTATAGGAGCCAAATTGTCTTGGAAAGTATATGAGAATCTGGAGTCTCTATGGGCTAAAATCATTAGGACTAAGTATCTAGATTCAGATGATCCTGCTAGGATTTTCACACTGAAAACCCTCCTTTGGGATCAGCAATGTGGAATTTTTTCACCAAATGTAGACAAGTTATTCTTCCTCATTTATCATGGGTGGTGAACTCTGGGGACATGGTTAACTTCTGGGATGACTCTTGGAATGGCCTGCCTCCCATTTTATCTTTACTAGGCTTTGATCCTGAAAATAAAAATTTACTTCAATAATATTGGGGTATCTCAGTCAAGGATTAGCAAAGGCCCCTTTTCATTAGCCAAGATGATGACAAGTTGATTTTGGCAGTAGCTCATGATGGTAGATATTCAGTTAAGCTTGGTTATCTTTCTTTAACCAGAAATAATCTTCATCCTAGTAGACATATATTCTCCTTTTGTTTGCACCCTGTTGTCTTACCAAAAGCAAGTTATTTTCTATGGTTGGAAATCCTTAAGATAAATCTCTCTAGTGATCACCTTTTCAGATTAGGTATTGCTGACAGATTCCAGTGTGTTATGTGTGGGATGCATCTGGAAGATTTTAACCATCTTCTAGTAACTTGTCCTTTTGCCTAGGATATTTGGTATTGAATCCTTGGGAAGTTGGGCTAGAATAGACCCTTTCCAGATGAGCTTATGGGCCTCCTTGAACAATGGCCCCTCCTCTTTAAAGATTCTTTCTTTGCTCAAATTTGGGGGGTGATCCGAGCAGCTGTCACTTGGAGCATCTGGTTGGAAAGAAATAAGAGAATTTTCAAAATGGAAAAATGCTCAGTTAAGCAAGTTTGTGAGGTTGTGGAAAAATCAATCTCTAAAATGGTTAATGCCTTTACATCTAGATCTAAGTCGAATTCTTCACTATTCTCATCCCAAGATTCCCCAGTGTTGAATTCGTGGCCACTCATTGTTATTCCCTGCAAAGGAGTATTAATTGGTAAGAAAACTAAGAGGGAGAGAAGGAAGGATATTAAGTGGGATCCACCTGATAAGGATTTTTTCAAACTCAATTCTGACGGGGCCTCAAAGGAAACCCAGGGATTTTAGGTGCAGGCTATGTCTTAAGAGATTGAAATTCCCAAGTTATTTGGGTGGCATCTTCCAAGATTCATATTGGTTCTAACAATATTACAGAGGCAAGAGCTTTACAATTGGGAATTTGCCTTGCCATCTCTAGCAGCATATGAAGAATTCATATTGAAGGTGACTCTCAAATCATAACCTCAACCATCAAGTTGGGAAATTCTCCTATTTGGGAGATTCAATATATTCTTCAGGAGGTGCAGAGTTCACTGTACAATTTTGAGGAATACAAAATCTCACATTGCTACAGAGAGGCAAATGGACTAGCTGACTGGTTAGCTAATAAAGGATTTGGATTGGAAAGAGGATCAGTTGAATGACATCAAGAATTGTTACTAAAACCACTAATCACTGACAAGGGTTTAGATTGGGTGTTGGTTGAAGTCTCCTCACTTAGTGCTTAAGGTCATCTGGTGGCTTGTACTATCTAACAAATTTTCTCCCCATTTTGGATATGATACTGCTATTGGGATAATGGAAAGGGTGTGTACTACGAGGGGAGGGGTGAATAAGTACCCTTAAAAACTTCTAATTAATTCTTTATAACCATTGTTCTGTATTAACCAACTGAGTAGATTGCATACATCAAACATATAGTATCACTGTTGAAATGTAAATACATGTAAAATAAACAATACGAATACATGAAATTAATTACTCATGACACTAGTATTTTGGTATCGTAGAAAACCTCTATTAGAAGGTAAAAACTGTGGTGGGGATGAGACCCACAAAACTTCACTACTGCAAAAATAAAGTAGCCTGTTAAAGCTTACAAGAATGATCACTTATGATGATCTTACCCTATTAGGAGTAACAATAAGATCGATAAGATCTACCTCATGGGATAATTTTGCAACACAATCTATGTGTGCACTCGGTTAAGATATTTACAATAAGATGGTTAATTCTACTCTGTTAAGAGACGATGGAGTGGTTGTGTAAACTACCCTCTGGTATTCTTACTTTCAAAGAATTGGCTTCCAAATTTATGACACATTATTCATATAAAATCAAACATGAAGTCACAATGATTAACTTATGAAATACTAAACAACGTGATGGAGAAGGGTTCTTACTTTTCCTACAAAGATGGAGAGAAGTATTTTTGATACCCTCAAAGTGTCCCCGAGAAGGAAAAGATGGAAATTTTCATAAACAACTTGAATACAGAAATGAATTACTAGCTGAGATTACAATGACCATGTTCTTTCCAAGACCTAATTGAAAATGGAGTCACAACAAAGGAAGTGTTATTGAAAAGTGGAGAAATAAAACTCTACAAAGACAAAAAAAAAATCCAATAATCACCACACTTTTAACAACAACAACAATAGAGCTCCTCCTAATAACAATCAGTTTTGGGTCAAGAACACCAACAAGGATTTGGTAAATGATGGAGTTGTGGAAGCAAACAACTTAAAAGCTACTCCCTTCAATCGCATGTGAGGATCAAACCAAGATAACAATGTGAATCAAGAACCCAATGTTCCATTCAATAACAACGACAATTTTGGGAAGAACCATGAGTCTAACAAGCCTAAACCCTTCTTTTCTCCATCACCTAGAAGGAAATCTACACCCTTGAGTGAACCTCTTGAAAATACATTAAGGAATCTCATTGCAAATAAAATTATTGACCTACCTGAATCTCGACCCTATGAGCCATAAGTGAAACCATCATGGTGGAGTGATTTGAACTATTGTGAATACCATCAAAATAGAGGGCACAAGACAAACAATTGTATGCGATTGAAAGATGTGGTACAAGACCTCATAGATAATGGAGTGATCAAAGTGGAAGGACCCCAAAATACTGAAGATCACATGGCCTTCAAAACATCTTTATTCAAACATGAGAAAGGGGAATCTTCAAATACTAACAACAATGGAAATAACTCAAGGGGTAACAACAAAGTCAAATTTACCCATAACTATGATAATACTATCAATGCCCTATCAGGACATGAAAATACTATCAATGTTGTGGTGGTGAAGGAACAACCTAGTAAAGAGACCTCTAATGTTGTCACTAGGGGGAAAGAAGGAAGGATCATCCTACAATGGAGTGCTCCTAAACCTTTTGGTCCTACTCAAGCAACCACTTTGCCAAAACAAACACCTTCTTCAACAAAGCCCTATAGCTTAGTGGATCAATTGCAAAAAACACCAGCTCAAATTTCCATCTTGGAGTTATTGAAACTTTTGCCTAATCATAAGGAAATTTTGAAGAAAGCTCTGGTGGAAATAATTGTTCCCGAAAACTTGGAGGAATAAAGGTTTCAAAATATGGTGGGTCATCTAATTGCACCTCATTGTCTATCCTTTTTCGAGCAAGATGACATGTTTATAAATCATCCTATTGGTGCTCAAATCAGCAGATTGGATTTCCTATGGACTTGTCTATCCAATTATGGGAAACCCAAGTGATTTGTCCAAATAACAAGCTCAACTCCAAAACAAGGTTGGAACCTCTCCAATTTTGGCTCTGCAGAACCAAGACTGGTAGGCCTATACCTTAAACTTATCCTTCAAGTTTTAAGGCTTTTTATAGAAGATACAATACACTCCAAAACTTATCTCTCAAGTATGGCAAAGTAACTTGAAATAAATCAACTTAAACACAATATTTTATAGAATGTAAAACTAAAATTCTTAGAAATCATATAAAAGCTTTAGTAAATATGAATGTGAGCTAAGATGAACAGATGGATAAGATATCACAAAAGTACAAACAATGAACTGAATAACTATAATCCAAATAATGATTAGATCAGTGCCTTTTTGTAATCTTTCCTTGGTGTATTTATAAACCAAGGTTAGATATTTTCTTCCTTTCTTGTTCTAATATATTAGGATACCTTGACTTATATCCTAATATTTTAGAACAAGAAAGGAAGAAAAGATCTAACCTTGGTTTATAAATACACCAATGAAAGATTACAACTTCTAACACCCCCCTTTAATCTTTACTTGGGGGTTTACAATCAAAGGGTGTTAAACCCAAATTGGTACAATGAATCTGGAATTTTTCTCTAGAGAGAGGCTTTGTCAAGATATCTGCAACTTGATCTTGTCCTTTGCTGAAAAAGAGGGACACTTGTCTATCTTGAATGTGTTCTCTGATGAAGTGATGATGGAGACCAATGTGCTTTGATCTGGCATGATAAACTGGATTCTTGGCTAAGGCAATTGTACTTTGATTATCACAGTATAAAGGTGTGGGATCATGCTAAGGTAAGCCCAAATCTGCAAGTAATCTTCGACGCCATAGTGCTTCTTTAGAGGCAGTAGTACAACCTTTATATTCAGCCTCGGTAGAACATAATGAAACTGATTGTTGTTTTTTGCTTTTCCAAGAAATTGTACCTAAACCAAGGAAAAAATAGTAACCACTAGTGGATCTCCCATCATTGGGGTCACTTCCTAGATCTGAATCAGAATAACCTTGAAGAGTAAAATCAGCATTAGCATCATAAAATTATAATGCATAATTTTGAGTACCTTTAATGTACCTTAAGATTATTTTAGCAACTTTTAAATGATATTGTTGAGGTTTAGACATGTATCTAGAAACTAAGCCTACAGCATAAGAAATGCCAGGTCTAGTAAGAGTAAGATAATTTAAACTTCCTACTAGTTGCCTATAAAAATCAGCATCAACATAAGTAGTGTTAGTATCATTTTCCAATTTAGTTCCTAAGTCACAAGGAATAGAAACATCATTAGCATTAATCATATCAAATCTTTGTAATAGATCTTGAGCATACTTAGATTGAGAA
>MU224254.1:3407291-3419424 GCA_018584345.1 Thuja plicata | reverse complement strand
GAAAATTTTGGTTTGCATTAAGGATCTATGTCCTTGATTATAACCTATTTCATTGTTTGACATTGGGTTTCCATGGTTGATAAATCTCTCACCTTGGAAACTGAATAATGTGTTATCCCTCACAAGGTTTACTTTCTCACTTCTTGCATGATATCTCTTTTCTACAACATTTATTGATATAATTTGATATATCCCTTGCTTTCACCCCTGGGGGGCAAGGTATTTTATTTATTCCTCTATCTAAGTATCTACTTTCCTTAGCTTAGTGGAATTTGTTTATCATATAACATTATTTCTTTATAAATATGTATGTTTTTAACTATGGATACCCTCTTATATAAGAGGTGATTGTCCTAGTTCATCACCTCTTCTTTATTTTCTCTTGCCTTTGCTTTGGGTTAGAGTTTGACTCCTTCATTCTGAGATTCCTCTTCCTCTTCATTGCAAAGGGCTAGATGATTGAATCTTTGGTCCTTCTTTCTTTTGAAGATGACATTTTATCCTAAGCACTCCTCTATGGTGAGGGTATTTATGGTAAGATCACTTCCCTTTTGAGGAGGATTTTTTTCCCATAAGTGAAATATCCATTTCATGATTATCTATGCTCTTGGATGTAAGGGTCAAGACTCTTCACTAAGAACATGGTGTACATTGTTGTTCTGCTGGATATATCCTTACCTTGTGAAGTAGGTATCCTCTTTATCTTCCTTATCCCGCCTAGTAGGTAATCATGATAAGGAGGGGGGCATATATAGTGTCTCCCTTGTACTATAGTTTACATTAATTTACATTTTGCAGCATGCTAAATCCTCGGAAGGTAACGCACAAAAGTTGCTAAATCCTGAAGGGACACATTTTTAATTTTATTTTTGCTAAATCCTCGGAAGGTAACGCACATAAGTTGCTAAATCCTCAAGAGATGCACACCCTTTTAAATTTTTAATATGCTAAATCCTTGGAAGATAACACACATAAGTTGCTAAATCCTGAAAAGATATGCATTTTATATTCAATAGTGATACAATAATGTGGATGTATGGATATTTCAAAAGCTGTCAGAAGACTCATTACAATTACAAAGCACAGATTATCGGTGAACCTGTTTGGCTCTCCCTCCTTGGTGATTCATAGTAAGGTGGGCATCTTACTAGGTGAGGTAATCACTATCTCTTTTCTCTCTTTTGCTTTCATGCTAGTAGGATTAGATCATGATGCTATGTTATTTATAGTGTTGCTCTTGTCTTCCTTATGTAATCATGTATGTTTCTATGATTGATTGCTATTTATTTCCATATCTTTATTCATGTATGTTGAGTTATAATCCTTGGTCTAGGGTCCCATGTCCTCGACTTAGTGATGTTCTACCTTGTTGTGATCCACCAGAGTCTTTCTTCTAACTTTACCGCAAGCATGTTCGATTTCCATACTCTCGCTAAAGTGGGGGCTTAATGTATCATCTTAAAATGGAACCACTTCCATGATAAGAATATTTATCCCTCCTTAGGGGATTTTTTTTACCACCATCATATTGTCCCCTCATTTTTACATCATCTCCTGCTTTTGTGCCTGTTGAGGACCCTGATTGGGCCTCTTCGGGCACCTTCTATCCCACCTGGCATATTTTCCAAGGGTTCTGACCCCCTGGGTCAAGGTAAACCTCAACCTTGACCTAGGTTAGGGTCTACCTCAACCCTGACCTGGGTCCCCCTTTCAAATCTGAAAGCTTGTCAGCTATCGGGAGTCATCCAAAATTCATTTTTCCTGCTTCCGGGTCAACTATTTTGGGTTCCGAAGCGACAAATCCTAAATTGTATTTAATATAGGTCCTCTTCTAGGGGCATGGGTCTAATTGGAATTTAATTCTCCTATGTCGGCCTCTCTAGAAGATTGTGCCCTAGTTTCATATAAAAGGAAGCCTTTCTCTCTCATTTTCTCTAAGTCTTCTAAGTGCAAAAAAACTCTAACCAAGAATTTGTCAAGAAGCAAAAGGTTCAAGCATCCATTGTTCTACATGTTATTAAGATTTCAAGGTGTTCAAATTCTTCCTCTCAAGCATTCAAGTCCCCCATTGAAGATCAAGGATTCAAGCTCTCAAGCCTTTGAAGGGATTTGGTTCCAACATGCAAGATTCATCATTCAAACCCTAGATCTAGCCATCATGGTGGTGTGATCTTCCTTCAAGATCCTTTGTGCATCCTCAACACTCATTAATTCTCTTCAAGGTGGATTTCAAACATACAAATCATGGAGTTTTATGGTTTCTAAAGTCCATGCTTTCATATTTATATATTTTTCTACATTAGAATTACAATTGCATGTCCATTGAATATCATAGCTTCATTGTTAGATTCAATTCTACTACTTGCTAGCGTTCTTATTTCAATTATTGATTTCAAGGTTGATTGCTAAATCAACGTTTGACTAAGGCAAACCTCTCCCCAAAAAAACAAATCTCTTTTTCTCACAGGTATAGGTTTAGGACTATGGATTTGAACTCAGATCTTGATACCCTTTTCAGCAAACTATCAGGATCCGCGAACAGATTTTCTGTCAAAATTGTGCAGGTCAGGGTCAAGATTATTGGGTTAGGGGTGACATTTGTGGGTCAAGGTTGACCTTTTTCTGAAGACGGTGTTGGATTGGAAAAATATTTCTGGGTTTAGTTTGTCTTTGTGTTCCAGTTCCGGATCATACTTTAGATTTTCCAAAAATAGAGTACAAACCTCAGAAAACAACATTCTTTGATCTACAATATTTCAAGGTTAGTGCATTTCTCTTGTCCATTTCAATTCAAATCCTTAATCATTCTAAATTTATCACACAATTTCACACACGTTTTAAGAGGGAAACCTAGGATCTCCTTCTTTATTCTTATTTCCAATAGATTGATTCATTTATGCATTGATCCTTTTTGGGTTGATCAATTTGGATCCTTCCTTTGTGCATTTGAGAATAAAGGGGAATGTCTTATTTATCCCTCCACTCTAAACATTAAATGTAAGGTGATAAGTGATTTGAGTATCAAAACACTCTTATTCTAGAAACATCATTTTCTACCTTACAATTCTCTGTACTGTCATTTTGTACCATGTGTGTATAGGGTAAAAAAAAAAACATATCATAGAGCTTAGGTATGAATGCACATAGTCTGACTTGATCATACGCACATGCACTGGTGCTCTGATCAACTGAATAACTCTATACTATTCTGTTTTCTATACTTAGCCAATTTTGCTCTTCAAAGTTTACTGTCAAAATTTCATATGACTTTGTTGCCATAATGACAACACAAAATAAGTCATATACACCCTAAGTGTCAACTTGCCAACAATCTCCCCCTTTGTCATTAATGGAAACAAAGGAATGTGGCCAAGTTGCTTAAACTTTGACTTAACAACAAAAACTATATATTATAACTTTGGCTATATAACATACTCCTTATATACATACATTACTCCCCCTTTGACATTAATGACAAAGGTGTCAAAATTTGTAAGTCTCTAGGTACTTACTCCAAGTACACATCTGGATAAGTAATCTGAAGATTGTTGATCTCTTGCTGCGAGAATGCCTTCAACACATCAATAGTCTGAAGATGGGTGCATAGTGCATATGTAAGCTTCTCCATCTTTGCCAGATCCATGTAGGGTCCTTGATCATATGTGGCAATGGTTGCATCTATCTATTTGATGTTCTCATTCAAAACACCTAAGGAGGGCGCAAGTGCATTTCTCCTTTGGGTCTGCCTGATCCTTATCTTGCTAATCTCCATCTTAGCATTTTTAATCTTGTCTATCTGTCCTTGATAGATATTGTTTCATATATTGATGTCTTGGGATGATTTTTCAACTGATTGCCTTATGTTATCAACCAAGATATCTTCCTCCTCAATCTTCTTGATGTGCTCAAAAGTGAGTTTGCCTCTATCCATGCAATTTTCTATTATTTTCTTGCCTTTTGATGCTAACTCTTTCAGAATTGTCTGACCAATCTTCAATGAATTGAGATCTAAAGAGAAGTTCTTTACCAATTCATCCAATCTTTCCTTTTTTTAATTTTCCTCTGCAGTTCTAGTAGCTGAGTCTACTAAACTTGTGAAGTGTGCTTTGAAGCTTGTTAAGATGCTATCGACATCATCAACTGATTGAATTTCAGCCACTTTCTTATCTACTGGCACTAAGTCATTCAAAATGTTCACTAACTCCAGAAAGAGAGGGTTTCTCATCACTTATTTCTCTTTGGCTCTCTCCATGCCTAAGACACTGATCTTCATCAAATCTTCTTCTCCCCATGCATCTAGGCTTGCTAAGTCAGGGGTTAAACTTGACAACAATGAAGTTGATGGTTGAATAGATGGAGTAAATATAGCATTTTCACTAGTATCCATACATTCACTTTTCACTGGGATATCCATAACAGGTGGTTCATTAGATTGATTGTCTTCCTCATTATTCAAATTTGTTGAATATTTAGGAGGAGCTTCATCTTGTTGTAAGGAAGTATTATCAGTGCATACCTTCTCTATCTCTTCAGTGCTAACAAATGCTTTTTCAAATTTGTTCATGTCATTATCTGAAGTTGTCATGGATATCTTAACATCATTGATCACAATGGTTTCTTCTAAATATTTGGCTATATCAGAAGGTGATGAAATTGTGGGCGTTGAATCCTGTGGACCTGTCATAGGTACATTTGAAATCACTGGTTGTTTATCCTATTTGGGAGGGAATAGAGTCACTTTAGCTATAGGCATCGTTGATGGATACATGTGCCTATCCAAAAATACTTTCTCAAATGATTTCTGGGTCTCTTCACCAACCAGTTCATACTCTTTGTTCATAATATGAAGAGTTCTTGTTTTGGTTCTGAGATGAGGTTTTACCAAATCTAACAGTATTTCTTTCTCATCATGTGAGAAAATAGGGAGAAGATTGTCTAATGTTTCTTCTCTAATCCTCATATCTTCCTCCATTGCTTGTATTTTCAATAGATCTAGTATGTTCCATACTTTGTCTGGTATGACTGTCTTGAGTTCCAATACTGACCTCTTAAACTTGGTCATAGGAGAGATAATCATAGAGTGAATTTCTGATTTATCTATCTCTTGGTACTTTTCATAGAAATTTTTAATAGAGTCTAGTCTTCCTTCATTAACAATTTTGTTCATTAAGACTGTCAGACTAGGTTTGAATCCTACCTCAGGAGGGGCTTGAGTGTTCTTTACTTTTCTCCTTATTGTCCTTGAGGATGGGTGACCTGTGGGAACTTTCTTCCTTCTTCTGGTCAACGTGCTTGGTACTGAAGGTGGAGAGGATTCCAATTCAATGGTAGTTGATGGCGCAGATGTACCTTCATCAGATTTCTTCTTCTTCTTCTTGGGGATATCATCAGATTTTTCTATTTTGACTTCTATTTGTTTGATCTCTCTTGCAATTTTGGATTCCCCAGCTTTGTCTAGGTCTTCTTGTGTGACCCCTTGAACCTTTAGGATGTTATATGTAATCCTTGATGCCTTCCTTTTGTTATATGCACTATATAAGACAGAATTAACTTGATTTGTCTTCTTTATGTATGTGCCCCATCTTGGCTCATTTGGATCTTTAGGCGGAGACAAAATAACTTGTGCATATCCTTCCAACACATGTTCTTCAACTTCATAACCAAGTGGATGAATCCATTTGGTTCTTGGCTCAACTGTTTCCATGCAAGTATAGTCAGTTTCCACCATGAAGCATATGGTGTCCTTGTATTTATCAACTATCTTTTATAATATTCTAAACCTCTTCTGCATCTTGATCCTAAATTTTTTAATCTCCATGTCCATAGAATATTTTACACTACTTTCTGATGTAGCCTTTAGTGAAATTTGGGACATAGTGGGTTTTCTCCTATCTAGGTAAATATTAGAGACTTTATCAATAATGTGGAAGTATAGGTAGATAATCAAAGAGCCAAATCTAAATATTTTTCTCTTGTCATGCTTGATAGCTCTAATGTTCTCAATCAGTTGTGCCTGCAATATCTCACAGAGATTATACTGAGTGTTATCTTTTACCATCCTTATTGATGCCAGAACAGTAGCTGCAGACACACTATTTAGCCTGCTTGCATGCTGAAACTTGTAACCAAGTATCATTATGAAAAGTTTGATGTCTTCTTCCACAATGGGATCAACAGTCATCCTGTGCCTATCACTTCTAGATAAGCATGCTTTTTCAACCTATTTCTTGACATCTTTACCAGTGGGAAGAACTGGTCCAACCTTAGGGAGTCTGATCATCTCATGAATAAGATCAGCAATGATACAGTTAGGAACTTCACCAATCCAATATAGATCATCATGTATCCTACTAAGTAGGATTTTAATCCATTCTGGTTCATAGAACTCACGCATGTTTGAATACTCAAAGTTAGGGTTATCAGTGAGATGCGCATATTCATCCTTGAATGAATAATCTGGTTTCATCATTGATGCCATAAGAGTTTCTATGTTGTTAACCCCAACAGTTTCCTTCTTGCAATAGATGTAAGCGTGAATGTCCTCTACATGCATGACTCCTAGCAGAGTCTTGGAGAATACCCCTTCTACATCATCTAACATAGACTTGAATGGATGTTTCTTAAACACATATCTCTTCTTCTCAGAGATGTCAAACACTGTAGGAGTAGCCATTACTTACTTGATACTTGCTTAAGTAGGGTTTCCAGAGATTTTGAAATGACGCATCCACTAGGGTTCCATTTCAACTTTGATTCACCTTTCTAACCAACCAACGGTTATCTGTTGATGCTTAGATGCTGAAATCTCATGTGCTCTCAAAATTCTCAATCTTGAATGCAAAAGTGAAGATGAGAGATCTTTTTACTAATTTATATAAAAGTTACTGCATTTAATGCTTGTTGCTGTAGAGCGGTTTACATTGAGAATTTCAATCTTCACTTCTGTCAAATTTCAAGCTATGTGTCCATGCATACTTCCTTAATTCATCACCAAATACATGAATCCATGGGCGCATACTCATAGGTGAGTATACCAGTCATGCAGGGGTTTAGAGCTAAAATAGCTCCCCCTAAGACCATGAGGGTCATCTAACTAGAAGTAGAAGGTGCGTCCACTATGGATGCATCTACTACCTTTTTCTCATCATTATCTTTATTTACTTCAACCCATATTTTACTTGAATCTTTTATAGCTTTCACAAACTTGACTTCACTAGATTCTTCAAATAATGATTTTTTAGGCTTCTCTTGTTTTTGAGTTATGGATCTACAGAACCTTGAGATGTGTCCAGCTTTGCCATATGAGTGAAAAATGATTGGAGTTCTATTGATATTGTTTATCATGCTACATTGCTTGGTTGTGTGTCCATTATAATTACATATCTAACATGTAATGTTCTGATAGTTTCTCTGAGGTTGATTTCTCTAATTGTGTTGATTCAGATTTGTTTGATTCTGTTGTGACTGATTTCTTTGAATTGTTCTACAATGAATAGCCCTGTGACCAAATTTATTACAAGAATAAAAATAGCCATTGAAAGGTCTTACCTCTTTACAATCTCTTGCCAAATTTCCATGCTTTTTACAATCATAACAAGTTTGGTTAACTATCTTGTGTTCATCTTTAGAAGGTTGTGTATTACTCTCTACATGATTCTCAATTTTCTTTGCTTCTATGGATTCTTCCTGTGCTTTCTTTCTTTCTTGCATTGAATTGATTTCAATTTGAGCTACACTGTATCCAACACCAATAGTATCACCTTTTAGCTTCAGTGCATAAAGTTGTGATTGAATTAGATCAGAACTTGTGTGTAATTTCTCAATTTTCTCTTTTGCTTCTGCTAATTCAGATTCAATCTTTTTCTTGATGTTTTCCAACTCTAAGATCTTCATATTTGCTTGCATAAGTTCATCATCTAATTGTTTTCTTTCTTTGGTCTTTTCTTCAATAGCTGTTAGGCTATCTGTAAGTTGTTCATTCAGATCTTCAATCTTATATTTCAAAGACATGTTCTCTTCATTCAGCTTTTTGATCATTTTTCCCAAATCATTTGTAGAGCAATCTTTCATATCTTTCCTTAATTTTTTGATAAGAATTTGGGAGCCATCAACTTTTTTTTTTAGTTCTTCATTTTATTTTTTAGATCTATCAATATCTTCAAGGTCTACTTCAAGGTTCTTTTTTAGATGTTTTGCTTCTGTTGAATCCATGATCTCTTCAAGTGGTTAAACTTTCTTTCAGAGGACCAGAGCTCTAATACCAATTGTTAGAAACACTTAGAGGGGGGAGTGAATCAGTGTTTGTCTATTAAATATAATTCAAAAACTTTAAAATTGAATCAAATAGATAAAAAATGAAGCACAACACATAACACAAGATATGATTACGAGGAAATCTTGATCAGAGGAAAACCCCAGTGGGAATTAGTACCCACAAATGATTGTACTTGTATAATGAACCTGTTAAAGTTCATTTTCCCTGTTAGGAGCAGTCTTTACAATTCAAGTATAATGACCCTATTAGGAGTCTTTACAAAAACCTTGTTAAAGGTGGTTGGCTCATTGCCAGAGCTCACTGCTCAATAAGATGAAGGCTACAACCTTCTAATAACTAATATACACTATATCAAAAATGAACTGTTGTAATGACATTGTTGTCTGATCGGTTTTGTTTATGTGTTGATGCTTTAATATCTTATAGAATTCTACTTCATACTGATTTTCTCATATTGATCTTCTAAATATCTTCTCTGCTTCTTTTACATCAACACTATTAATACAAAAATGTATGTCTAGTATATATACATGCCTGAATAGATGCAACTAAAACCAAGACCTTAGTTGGCCCAAAAACAACGTACACAATGCTTCCAAAAAAATTGTCTTAAGAGTGTTTACATGAATGATTAAGACATAATTAAAAAATTATTAAAATAGGCACCTAGCCTTTATAAAACAAAATATTATACGCTAATTCAAACTCTAAGGTCGGCTCCATACTTTGTTTTCTGAACTGTTAGTGGCACTTAATCTTCCTGTAACTTCTCTGTACTGTCATTTTGTACCATGCATGTATATGGTAAACACAAAAACATATCATAGAGCTTAGGTATGAATGTGCATAGTTTGACTTGATCGTATGCACGTACACTGGTGCTCTGATCAACTGAATAACTTGATACTGTTCTATTTTCTGTACTTAGCCAATTTTGCTCTTCAAAGTTTACTGTCAAAACTTCATATGAATTTTTTGCCATAATGACAACACAAAATAAGTCATATACACCTTGAGTTTCAACTTTCCAACAATTTCTGCTTCAATACATTCAAAGAGACAAAAAGATTGAAAATAGACAAAATTTAGAAGTTTGCCTTTCAATTGTGAATTCACCATCCTTTACAATATCTTACAAATTGCTATTTATAGAGAGCACTATCCATCTTGGAATCCTTAAAGAGAAAGGATACAACAAGCTTCATATGGCTAGGAAAAACCTAAAAAGTTACTAGAAGACAAAAATACAGTTACATCTTCAGTCGGTGGATAAGAAACACTTGAGTATCTAATTTGAAAAGATTCCAAATCCTTTGCAGGTGGCACCTTTGTTCATAGATATTCTGGGTAACCTCTTGAGGTTGTTGGGAGACCTAGTGACTGCCAATAAAGGATAACTTACACTAGTCTTTCTAATTATTACCCTCCTTGTGCTCATTGATTAGGTGTCAGGTGCCACTTTTCTCCTCATCCATCACATCCAAGTCAATAGTTATTGGCTTCTTCTTCTTTAGCTTGGTGATGTTATCCCACTATGTAACTTCAGCCTCTAAAGGCCAATCAAAACTTTGTAAGCTCTTAAACTATTTTATTTTCCTCTCCCATTTGGTATTAGTTATAGCCTTGACATTTGTAAAAAAACTTCACAAAGTTTTTTTCTTCTTTGAATGATTTTTCCAAGGATCTTTTGAATCTGTCTAGGTCCAAGACACTATCATCTATTAGGAATTCCTCTTTACTAGGCAGTAGAGTATCAAACTCATTCCTCCATTTTTCCACTGATTTGATCTTATCATCTTCTCCCTTAACTGGAGGAAAAAATCTATTAAAATATGGGCCAAACATACTGACCCTTTCCTAAATTTGATTGGCCTTGCCCTTGAAGAATGACAATGTTGTGCCAATCTGCTTAATCATTTCTCCCACTTGACAAACTATCTCAGGGAGATCTATCCTATGTGGCTGTAGGGATTCTAATCTCTCAAACAATGATCCCCTGCTTGACCAAGTGCCAGAATATATATCCAAGGATGTTATGTGGCTTTTAACCTCTATTTCTAGTCCTGGTAGCTTGCTATAGGCCTTGTGTACTAGGTCCACTTTCCCTTCAGGATATATATCCTTTACTACAAGATATTCAATAAGGCACTTAAGGCCACTCCATTCTGATCTTGGCTTGGGTTTCCTATTTCTTGAGGTAAGTCCTTTGTAGTCTCTGTTTGAACAGAAACAAATTCTATGGCTGGAGTGGGGAGAGATTTGGGAGCCTCTTCTATATTATTATTTAACACCTCTACTTTCCCATGTAATGACTTGATTTAAATCAAGCATCTTTCCATATCCTTGATCACAACAATAGATTCATCAAATAGTTTTTCATATCTTGCAGAGAGATGTTCTATTTTTCTTGATTAAAATGGGAAAAGTGGGTGACTATTTGGGATATCTCTAAGTCAGCAGTATTCTGCACTGTCCAGGTGATCTTATCCCCATCCATCTTCTCTTCTATACTAACCAAGGAAGGCTTTTGTATCCTTGGTGCTAGAGACCACATAGCTAGTGTCTGGGATCTTAGATCATATCCACATCCCCTAATCATCTCCCAAATTTGTGTCTTAGAAGCCAAACTAGAATTTGGTTGCTTTTTGATTTGATCAATGATGAAAGCAGAGGCCAAATCCCACCTAGGAACAAGCAACATCCCACTAGAATTGACTAATTTTCTAGCCTCTTCAGGGGTTATTATCTCATTTACTAGGTCATAGGCCTTTAAACCTTGTAGGGATTCACTTTGCATAGCATCACCCCCTATCAATTACAATTGTGCTCCTACTTCTTTCTACTTCTTCCATATCAAGAAGTTTTTGAATTCATCTGTCTTGATGAAAGCATCATCACTTAAGAATTCTTCTTGATGAATCTCTCTCTCATCTTGGCACAATTGGAGGGGTAACTCCAATTCTTCTTTGATGTCTTTTTCTTTCTTCTTTCCTTCTCTAATATTCTTCCTAAGTTGGTGGTGATACTGCCTCTCACCAATAATTAAGGCACTTACTTTGTCACTTTTATTTCCTTGGGTCTCTGCTTGAGATGGCTCCCCTTGTTCCACACTCTATTTTTTCTTTGGGGGTTCATTAGTAACCTTAGTATCAAGAACCTCTGTAAGGTCAACCTCTATGCTCTGTTCCACTATAGGTGTCTGTTCCATAGGAGGAGGGCTATGTACTGAGTATCCTCCCTCACTATCCTCTTCATATTTTGAGGATGAGTGCCTCTTAGTACCTCTTTGCTTATCCTCAATCATACCCTCTAATTGGTTATACAAATTGTGATACAACTCAATAATTTTTTAGAGTCTTTGTAGATAAGGCACTTATGGGAAAAAACCTCTGAATGGAATCTCTTCCTTCTTCATTTGTTGCTCCAAGCCTATCAAATCTTTATATTGTGCAGCTCTTCTTGTTGCCTCTTCATCTTCCAAGGTGTTTCTGATTAAATCTTCCTCAATACATTCTTCCTTCTCTTTGATATCAGTGATACTTGGGGTTAGAAGCTTCTTTGCACTCTTAATAAAACCCTCCAGATCTACATACCTATACAAGGCCATGCTCATCCTATACTAGCCTAACCATTTATTCAATGCATCCATGGCCCTTTTTTCAATAGTAAAGTTAGCCACTTTGAATTGTCTAAGTGTGAAGGTGTCTTTTCTGCAAGGATCCAGATGCTCCTGTGAGGAACCTCCTTACAGCAATATGGTGAGAATGCATGAAATCACAGAATATAGAGCAATAGCATAATGCAAAATGAATCTATTGATCGCGGGCCACTTCGAGGGGGTAACCTCCTTTGAGCAAG
>MU224254.1:3366909-3402216 GCA_018584345.1 Thuja plicata | reverse complement strand
CACCCAGCGAGCCCAAGAAAGTGCTCTGATACCAGATGTGAGGAACCTCCTTACAGCAATATGGTGAGAATGCACGAAATCACAGAATATAGAGCAATAGCAGAATGCAAAATGAATCTATTGATCGGGGGCCACTTCGAGGGGGTAACCTCCTTTGAGCAAGCTCAATACAATAAATTCATCGGTATCCAGCAAAGGCCTCAATCTACTCTTATATACTAAGTACGATCTAGAAAAGTAATACTACCTATGCATGTGGGATAATAAAATATACTCATGGGACGACTTACAAAGCATATGCGTCCAACAACACTACACTAACCAAATAAACAGAAGGAACACACAGGTTCCTAACAGCTCCTTGTCTGTCCACATCATCTTCCGAATGAATTCTATTAATACCACTCTTGGAGGTACATACTTTAGAAGTATGTGTGGGGGATAGGACATTCATAAACCCTAGTTATGGTAAAAGTCTTCTCGCAGTAGAAGTCACCCCAATTGTGATCTCCTGGCCATTTATCTGCGTACTGGAAAGGTCTCATAAGTTGAAGTGTTTTTATTGGTAGCCTAGCTACATTAATTCCCAATAGTTCTAGAAGTGGATGTATTATCTAGTTCTCAAAGCCATAGAATTAATTTGTGTTTGAGGTAAAGTTCCAAACCCTAATCCATAACTGTATGGGGTTTGGCTAGCCTTGGAATTGATTTCTTGGTCTTAGCAACTCTATATTCATGCTTTCAACTTTGAAATACAATATCAAATGCATTAGAAGAGAATAATGCATGAACTTGGGGTTGACCTTCTTCTGAATGTTGATCAAGCCCTTATGCATTATGTCGATGATATGTTGGATGTAGTCTAAGTCTTTGTTGGAATGGGAGTTCTGAATATCCAAGATAATCATCAAAAGATCTGCATGTAGCTTCTCAATATGCCCATCAATGCCTAGAACCCTACACAATCCATAGGCTATATACTTCATGTAGAAATAGAGGTCTTTAAACTCATAAGGTTCACCCTTTGAAGTAGGAAATGGGACCACATAATTCCTATTTGACCTAGGAACATGAGTTTGGACTAATTTACTCACTATGTTAACCTCTCTGGTGTATATGCTCTGCAATTTTTTTAGGTCAATCTCTATTACAGAAGCATGGTAGATGTCAAAGACTTTCATGAAATATGCCTTGTTTAAAGTTACTAACATTGTTTCATCACCTTTTCTAATTTTTTTGGAGGTACAGTCATATCTTCTGGCTAGGGTTATCAATAGGTCAACATCTACAAAGACATCTGGGATAATTAGCTTTGTTAGACCTAATGTCCAAGCATTTGAAACAGGAATATGTCTATCCATATTGCTATAGAAATAATTAAACAAATGAAATCCAGAGCACCTGAGAGTGATGGGATCTCTACAATTTGACATAGCATCAGTGATAGATTCATCATCTACCTTTTTATTTGGGTTTTTTCCTGGCACCAGAGCAACAAACTCATCTGATAAATTCCTTTTTCCTTTTTTCCCCTCCTCTGCATCCTTGGCCTTGCCACTTCTTGAAGGTCTACTCAAATCATCTTGACTCATCTATACTAATCTTTACTGGTCTTCAATGATCTTTTAAAATATTCAAGTCTCTCAAACACAAGATACTTCTCACAATTCACTCTGAAAATTAAGCAATTTATTTTCTCTGAAAACTTATACAATTTCTTTGCTCTGTACTCTGAAAACTTTGGTAATCACAATTTACAAAGGATACATCTATTTATCATTGAAAATTGAATGCACCAGTCTATTCGAGAACTTGGAAACCATTGCTCAATCACTTCTACAATAAATTTATGTGTCTTGAAATCAATTCCTTCCTAGCTATGGTGCATGAAGTTGATAGGAAATCAAATTTGAAAAGCCTAGTTGGAGTAGTCATGAGTGTTGTTTTAGTTTTAAGACCTTATTATAAGAAAAAAGGCTTGACACACGATCTGATTGGCTAGTTTTTCTTGATTTTACACAGCTCAGCGGATTACTTGTACTCTATCAAAATCTTTTGTCTTTATTAACCTTGGCTTTCATAATATTTCCATGACATGGCACGAGAATAAATCCTTAAGATCTTACCATACCTAGACCACAGTTTATCTGGTCACACAACTGCTTTATCTCCAAGTTGCTAAGAGTTTACTTTGACTCAAGTTACATCACAAGATCTAGCACCATCCACATGATCGTCTTCTTCATCTATGGTTCTCGCTAAGTTTCTAGATGGTTTGCTTAACTCTAATTTTGTTCTGAGATTACGTGTTGGCCAATCATTTTAACTTTACTTTGCATCTAATTTACTTCTTAACGCTGAGCAACTTGTTTCTTCTTATCTATGAATCGCTGAATTGACCTTACTAGGCTTTGATTTGACCATTATTCAAATCTGGAGATTCAGCAACTGAAAGATCTCTAAGTCTCTGAATATTTCTCTTAACCCAAGTTTCATCTAGAGATTTAGCGCTAGCCGTTCATCTTATATGAGATCTATGATCCTCGCTAAGTCACTGAGATTTTATCTTAACCTTAGGTTCATTCAGAGATCAGATGATAGGTGATAAGATAGCCATGTTTTAACTCTAATTCTATCTAGAGATTCAGCGGCTAACTAAGTCTCTGATTTTCTTAGCATTTTAACTAACTATTGGTCTGTTCAGAGATCATGCGCACACCGTAAGATTTGATTCATGTCAATGATTTAGATCTTTCTTGTCAACTCATCTTTTAACTTTAACTTAACCTTAAGTCATTTGGAGATTACGTGACTAAGAAAACTCTAAGTCGCTGAATATTTTACTTTACACTGAGTTTATTCATAGATCACGTGCAGATCACACAATGAGATCTTGATCTACGCCTTGCGCTAACTATCTGAATCATTTTGTACTTTCTCATTCTATCTGGAGATTACATGACTACCCTTGATCTTTCTTTTAATCTACAACCTGCGCTCAATCTCACAATCTTTGGCTTCAACTCCAGTTTGTTCTAAGATCACGTGACTAAAGGCTATCTCGCAATGCTTGGACTAACTCTAGTCAAGTCTAGAGATTCAGAGATAAAGGCTATCTCTGAATCATTGAAATATTTTCTTAACCCTAGGTTTATTTAGAGACTTCATTAACACCACAAATCTCTTAGCCACTTATACATGTGTCTGCATCTTAGCCATTACCTCTTGATTGTTGAATAACTCATGACTCTTTGACTTCTTCTAGTGATTCAGCACTAGACACACATCTTTGTCTTGATCAATGGCTTAAATTCATATATAGAAAACCAAACTTGGCTTTGATTCAACCACGAATGACCATGGTTCTTCTGGAGATTCAGTGACTAATCAAATCTCCAAGTCACTAAATATTTCTTCTAACTCAGGTTTAATCTAGAGACTACGTGCTAGCGTGAATTCTTTGAATAAACCCAGGGTTAAGAAAATATTTCAGTGATTCAGAGATAGCCTTTATCTCTGAATCTCCAAACTTAACTAGAGTTAGTCCAAGCATTGCAAGATTGTGAGATTGCCTTTAGTCGCGTGATCTCAGAACAAACTGGAGTTGAAGCCAAAGATTGTGAGATTCAGCATAGGTTGTAGATTAAAAGAAAGCTCAAGGGTAGTTGTGTAATATCCAAACAAAATGATAAAGTACAAAATGATTCAGAGACTCAGCGCAAGGCGTAGATCAAGATCTCTTAGCCACTTATATAGGTTTCTGCATCTTAGCCATTACCTCTTGATCATTGAATAATCATGACTCTTTGACTTCTTCTAGCGATTCAGTGCTAGACACACATCTTTGTCTTGATCAATGAATTAAATTCATTTATAGCAAACCTAACTTGGCTTTGATTCAACCACGAATGACCATGGTTCTTCTGGAGATTCAGCGACTGAGCAAATCTCCAAGTCACTAAATATTTCTTCTAACTCAAGTTTAATCTAGAGACTATGTGCTAGTCCTCAGATCTTCATCACATCAATGGTCAGTGCTATGTCTCATAATATTTTTGTACTTTATCAATTCTTCCTAAGATTACATGGCAACCCTTAGTTCTACTTTAATCCAGTGGCCTGTGCTGAATCTCAAGACTATCTGCTTAACCGCACTTTCATTCTAAGATCACGTGACTAAGTTATCTCTGAATCTCGTAATAAACTTTACTTGACTTAGTCTTAACCTAAGGTTTATCTAGAGATTACGTAACAAGCCGTATCTCCAATTCTATGAAATATTCACTAACTCATGAGTTAATTGCGAGATCACGCGCAGACCACGCGATTAAGCCAAGGATATAACAAGATCTACGACTATCGCTCAATCGCTGAAGGAAAGCTTGACCTTGGCATTTGTTTGGAGATCAAATGCGAGCGCTCATCTAAAAAAGATCAATGATCCTCACTGAATCTCGCAATAAATCAATTAACTTTGATTGCTTCTGGAGATTACGTGACAAAGCATAAAGTGAATTTTGTCTTGACCTCAGGTTAGATTATGAGATTTTGTGACTAAGCTATCTCTGAATCACTGAATATTTCTTATAACTTAGGTTAATTCATGAGATCTAGCACTAGCCACATGATCAAAATTGCATCCACAGTTGTTGCTAAGTCTCTGAATCTTTGAGCCAACTTCATATTTATCTAGCGATCACGCGCCAATTGCACGATCAAATAAAGATCAACCGCCTGGGCTTAATCTCTAAATGATTTAGAGCATATTCCTTTCTTCTTGATATTAAGAGATGCAAGCTTGCACCAAGTTGCTATACCATAAGGAATATTTAGTTCCTGATTAAGAGATCAAGAGATAAAGGTAATGACTTAAAAAGTACATGACTTAGAAGATCTTAAGTTACTCGACAAAAAGTAACTTCAAATTAGAACTAGGCTATGAATACCTAGGGTTTTTGCACAGAAAAGACACAAAAAACCTAGGGTTTAAGGTTTTTGACCATTTTTCATTGCATTTCTTGGATTACAGACACTTGCAAAAAAAATTGATGGTACATTGGAACAGTCTTTGACATTTTTAGGCATAACTAACACTGGGAACCAAAAAATTTTAGCAAGACTCAGAAAAACTAGAAATATACCCAACATTGGCTCTATCTGAGGATGCTTGAATGCAATTTCATAGAAAGAATTACATATCTCTGGGAGGAAAACCACAACTACACTAACCTACTTCAAAAGAAAACACACAACTTGGAAAGAAACACACAACTGAAAGCAAACACACCTATACATAAATTACAAGACAACTGTGCATGGAAAAACTTGATTCAATTGAAGAAATTCTTTTGAAATTGTCCATACATTAGAAATTCATGTTCCTCGTCATTCATATTCTTGAGAAGATATTAATCCTTTCCAAATTTATGATATATAATGAAGGGACCTAACCACAAAGATTAAAATTTATTATGTTTCCCCTTATCCTCAGCCCTGGCATTCCATTGAAGAACCAAGTCACCAGGCTAGAATTTTCTTTCATTTTCCCTTCTATTAAAAAGATATTTAATTTTTTGTTGTAATCTGATATTCTCCTTTTGGTTTTTTCACCTCATTTCATCCAACTCTACTAATTTATTCATTATGTCTTGCATTGGCTCAGAGACTTCTAATCCCTCATCTTGGATTAACTTATAGACTGGGAGCAAATTGTTTACTGGAATTTTGGATTGAACACCATACACTAACTCAAAAGGAGACTTTCATGTTTCTATTTTCATGGTGATCCTATCTTCCCATAAGGAAAGCTTCAACTTTTCATGACATGCCCTTTTGTTGTTTTCTAGGTTCTTCTTCAATATTTGCATGATACTCTTATTAGTGGATCTTGCTTGCCCATTGGCCTGTGAGTGATATGGGGATCAATATGATATTACAATTCCCATGTCTAAACAAAAATCAATAAACTCTTCTGATCTAAAGCACATTGCATTGTCCATTACTAGTTTAATAGGGACACCAAACCTAGTAATTACATTATCCATCAGAAATTCAATTACTATTGTGCTTGTAGCCTTCTTAGTTGGAATTGCCTCAACCCACTTGGTAAAGTAATCAATAACAACAAAAATCCAACTATGTCCCCTACTTGATTTTTTTGCAAATTATCCAATGAAGTCTATTCCCCACATAGAAAAATGTGCTTCAGCAACTACAGGATTCAACAATAGGGCACCTAAAAACTTCATCTTATTGGAAAATCTCTGACATGGTTCACATTTCCTAACAAAAGAATGGGCATCTTTAAACAAGTAAGGCCAATAATACCCAGCCCTTAAGATCTTATGAGTTGTTTCTCTAGCTGAGTAGTGTCCTCCACACATCCCAGAATGAATTTCTTTCAAGATCTTTTCATATTGTCCTTTGTCAAGACATAAAAATAGTATTCCATCCCTATTTTTCCAATACAGGTCACCCTGCAATAGTACATATTTTTGAGCTTGCAATCTCAGACTTCTCCTTTGGTTTTCATTCAAATCTTCTGGGAAACTAGCATTTTTGAGGAAATACATTATGTTAGTATACCAGGGCTACATCTCAATACTTGTAATTTCTTCTCCACAAGTGTTAACATTATTTACTTGAACTAGATCCAGATTTTCTTCTGTCATCAATTTTTCTTGTCCTAATCCCCTCGCCAGCTTAGTAATGTGGATTTCTAAATCAAACTCCTCAATTTTGTTAATCCACTTGCATATTTTCCCTGTCACTTCACTTTGGACTAAAAGGTCCTTTACTGCAGCATGGGGAACATATGCATTTACTTTAGCACATACTAGGTAGGGTCTAAATGCTTTGATTGATTTCACTAAAGCATAGGCTTATTTCTCCATCAATTGATAATTCAATTTAGTTGCATGTAATGACTTGCTGAAGAATGTTATAGGATGCTCAAAAACCCTCCTCATCTTTCTACAATAGCACTTCTACAATAGTGTAAAAAGATATAAATGTAAATAGAGAAAAAGGCTTGGTATAATTAGGAGAACTTAGAACAGGGGCTTCTTGGATTGCTTGTTTAATTTTTTCCAAATATTCTTGTGCCTCCTAGTTCCATTCAAATTTCACATCCTTTTTCAATTGTTTGACTATGGGTTTTACCATCTCTGAAAGTTTGCAATAAATCTCCTAAGAAAATTGATTTGTCCCAAGAATGACTGTACACCTTTTAGGTTTTTTGGAGCAAGTACCTTCTGAATAGCTTCAACTCTTTCTGGATCTATTCTTACCCCTTCCTTTGACAGCAAATTGGCACTTTTTTGGGTTCAATCATATCCCATAATCTAGTGGCTTGATTAAGACCTTCTCCAAATGGCTACAATGGTCTTCTACTCTCTTTGAGAAGGTTGTCAGATCATCCTAGTAAACTACCATGAGGACATCTATAAGTTCCTTAAAGGCCACATCCATTTCCCTTTGAAAAGTTGCAACAACATTTTTTAGACCAAAAAGGCATACAGGCATATACATAAGTTCCCCGTGTAGTAGTAAATGTTGTCTTGAATTGTTCAGTCTCTTTGACCAACACCTGATTATACCCAGAGAACCCATCCATCATAGACAATAGATCACATCCAATGACCTTATGCAGAATAGCTTCCATATAAGGTAATCCAAAATTATCTTTCAATGAAGCCACATTCATGTTCCTAAAGTCAACACATAATCTTATGTCTCCATTATTTCTTCTTATAGGGACTGAATTTGAAACCCATGATGAATGTCTTATTGGTTGAATTATGCCTACATCCCTTAACTTCATCAACTCCATTTTCATCTTAGTAGCCAACTATGGGTTGATAGGCCTCTTTTTGCCCTAAATGGTTTAACATCCTCTTTCAGTGGGATGTCATGCTAAAATAGGTCTTCTTTATTAGCTTTAAGATCTTCATATGACCAGGCAAAAACATGTTTATATTTCTTCAACAGTTTTATCAAATTTAATCTCACATTTATATCTAGCTTTTTTCCAATGTAAACTAATTGAGGGGATGTCTCTAATCCCATATTTATTTCCTCCAAATCTCTCACCTTGGCATTGGATTTCTGTGACATGTAGTTATCATTTATACTAAGCATGCTCTCTAATTCAACAAATCCCTTAGGAATATGGTTTGAAGCTATCTGAACAACTTCTTGATAATAAAAAATGTGCTCTTTGCAATCTACAACTCCTATCATAGAGTCACAATCAATCTTTTGGCCATCATATTGATCTACAAACTGGATAAATCTGAGGATATCATCATCATCCTCAAATAATTTCCAATTATGGATATTGTAAGGCACTTCTGGCCTATTCTTGACTTCCACTACAGATATTCTAGCAAGGGTAATGTCATCATTCTTTAGAGCAACATTTGCAAGAAAACCTGTCACTATATTGTTTGCCCTCTTTGTTATGCCCTGCATACCTGCCCCTACATTTTGTGTGCAAAAATGTTGGGTCCCCCTTTTTTCTTTTGGCTCTTGCCTTGTTTTCTTTGCCTTTGTTTCTTTTGTTTTCTTCTCTGGGTTTTCCTTCCCGCATCGTTTGTTTTGTTTCATTTTTCTCATTCGTGTCTCTGGGACCCAGTCCCAGAGTTGGTTATTTTCCTTCTAGCAGTCAGATTTTAGACTCTGAGATTCTTTACCATGATGTCTCCTTCTCGTAAGAAGACATGGTCATTTGGAATCCCTGGGCCCAGCATCTGGTGGTTCACCTATTCTGAAGTTCGTAGAGAGAGGGTAACTTTCTTTTTACCTTGGGTATAAATAAGATTTACATGTCATTTTCATAGTTACCATGATTAAAAACACTTAGAGTTTAGAGCAATTCTTTGGCGATTTGAGTGCTTTTGAATGCGAATTTCTCTAAGCTTAGTAGATAACGATGTGTCAATCTTTGATAGTTGTTCGTGAGAATTGGAGGTCAAACCTATTGCAGAGCGGTCTTAGTGCCTCTTCCCTTTGTCGTTCTTCATATTCACAGGTTGGTTCTTCTGGTTCTTGCTCTTGGTTTGTTTGTTTTCATTTTGGTTTTTGTTTCATTCTATTTTTGTGTTTTATGTCATTTGATATGCCACCCGTTGGTGGGTCAGCTCTGCCAGAGGGTTGTCCACCCTCTATGCAGTTGTAGGATAATGTATACTATGTACATTTTGTGTTTTGTTTTAGACTTGCTACTTTGCATTCTATTTTTGGTGTATATTTTTTGTATTTTATGTGTGTATATACTTCGGCCCTCGGCCCTCATGTATTTTTATGTATATTATGTAGATATGTTATGTATATCCCACATATCTTGTGAGTTCTTCATGCTTTATCATGTATTTTTACCCCACAAAATAGAGCTCGACGAGACGGAGTCACCACAGTTCGAACTCGGCACCTCACTGGTTTGAACCATGGTAGCTTTCTCTCTCCTTTGTCTCATCGCATTGATGGCAAGATTAATTTCCCATGTATGGCATGTAAAATGCATCCAATCTGGCATTCAATTTTTCCCCGTGTAAGCCCACTTGTCCTAATCAATGCCATAATTGTCTTTATGTTGCCTATCATCTTACCACGTGCCAGCGCACATCAGCCAAAGTATGTCTCATTGCCAGTCACATCAGCAATGGCTAGTTGTCTGGACTCCAGACTCCCAGCGGGATCTTGTCTCTTGCTTTTCCTTATCACCGTGCCAACACACTCCAGAATGCTTAAGCCATGTTCATTTTTAGATACTCCAAAACTTTTGATGTATGTACTAACATTTGTTTGGTAGGTGCGGTCTGGAGAGGAATTTCCCAAAGTTATAATTCATGTTTATGTATGTTTTGATGGTTTTTTGGTCTTGTAGGTTGCTGATAAACTGATTAAAAATGTCTGATGATTTTGTACCTCCTGATAGTCCAGAACTACCAACTACCTCCACCCGGGCAGCCACAAAATCAAAGATTGAAAGAATGTTGGCAAAGTTGCCTCTGACCTCCAAGTATCCAAAAGATGGAGGTGTTGCGGGGTCTAAGATAGACTCCAAAGTTCAAGAGATAACAGATCTAGACACCGGGACTTGGGCCAAATTACAGGGTCTAATACAGACCATATACAGGTTGAAGGAACAGTGGGATCAGATCGCCACTTACCTAGCTACCTCTGGCATCATCAAGGTTGTGAACTTTCCATGTGTGGTACAATCACCCAAACTTGTCAGGCAATTGGCAGCATTGTATAATGTGGCCACTCGCTCAGTCTTTCTTCCAGATCCCTGGCCCCTGCAATATCACGCCACTATCGTCACATTAGACACTCCCACCTTTGCTTTCAGGTTGGGAATTCCATAGTTCAAAGGGTCCACCATCATCACTAGGGCCAACTCACTAAAGGAATTTTGTGAAGCCGAAATCATTTCCCGGCAGCACCTCAATAATCATGGGTTGAAGTCTCCAAAGTGAGACTATAAGAGAATGAAATTGGAAATTCCCCGCAGGGATTTCAAGGAGCCCATTAAAGTGGGCATAATATATCTATACAAAATTTTTAGATGGCCCCACGCCAAGGAATTATCGGTGTGGATGTATTACTTCTTATATTGCATAACAATGCACAACAGGACCTTCAACTGGGCAGCAATTATATCTAATCATGTAGATACATAGATGAGGACCATCGCCCAAAATTCATAATTTTATATGACATCATATGTGTTGTGGGCATTGGCATAGCAAAGGTCAGCTTTTCAAGGTCTGGGAATAGTCGGGCAACTCGAGAACGGCCCAGGACAAGTCACACCTTGGGACCATTATCCCCAATTCTAGTGGGAGCTCAGCTTCCAGAATTTTTGTTGGGTAAATGATGCCTTCATTTACCACAATATTCTAGCACTTACCTAAGATTTTGGGTACCGCCTCTCATAGGCGGCAATGGCACTAGTCAATTCCTATGGCTGATATTTCATTTAATTCAGGCATCACACTTACATTAGGGTGATAGGCTTCAATGGGAAGCCCTACCTCCTTCCCCGGTATTGCGAGGATAGGATTATTCTTTTAGAGTTCTGTAGGAAGATGATGCATCTGCACACCTTCTTCACATTGAAGAAGGTTGTCAATGTCCCATTCCCCTTTTCTTACAGGGTTTACACATCCAGCCTCACCACGGCCTGGGAGGTAGATAAAGAATTAAAATGATTGGGGCTGGTTGAATTCAACCACGCCCTGAGAAATTATGATCCTCGTGGAAAGATTGTCACCACACTACCTAGGGCGTCCCCCTTGCACGAAGATGATATTAAAGACTTCTAGGTGGATTGTCAGGATAGTTTTGATCTCAAGGCCCAGCAACATACACGAATGAGCAAAGGGCTCATGGAAGCACTAGAACTTCAAAATTTTCCGAAGGGATTCAAAGATAGTGGGCTGCTGGAAGATCTAGCATACAAGGGACAGGGGCTGGACAAATTAGACCTCCCTCTAGTGGATTGGGCCACTTCAAAGGATTTAATGATCGAGAGGGTATGCCACCCCATCTCTGAAGCAAGTCACAGGTACTTTGCCTGGGTGTGCCCAAAAATGACCCGAAAGAAAGCAGCGGTCAAGAAGACCATTCCTTCTTCAACCGATGCCAAACCCTCTTCATTTTTCGTGCCCGCTGAAGAAAGTAAAAATAAAGGGAAAGAAAAGGAGGGAGTTCCAGTGCCTAAGGCACCTCCTCAGATTCCCACACTCTTGATGGCCAAGTTACATAATCAGATGGAGTTAGCAAAGCTGGCCAGCCAACAAATAAGCATGCAGGTGGTTATCAATCTCCCAATCACTCCAATGGCATCTACTCGCCCAACAGGACCTCCCTTGTTGGTAGCAATGATGAATAAGTAGACTTTGGCTAAGGTAGAGTCTTCTAGTATTCTAGATATCGAGGCTTCTCTTACTAGGAAAAAGAAAACAACTGCAACCCCTGTACCAAGCGTCGCCCTTGGTATGCCCGAGAAGCCCCTAATGGATGTAAGTTTTGATTCTCCTGAACTTTAGGATATCTCAGAATCCTCTCTGCCACATGATGATTTTGATGATACCTTCTTGGCGGGGGAGCTTTTGGAGATCCAACAGGGTTTCAGTACTGTAGTGAAAGAAATTGAGGCTCAAGATGAAGAAGAAGCCCCTGCAGAGAAGGAAATTCTTGAAGAAGAAGATGCATCAGAACAAGAGGCTCAGGAAGAAACCCAAATAGGGCATGAATAGTAAAGGATACCGGTCCAGGGGACCGCTGATTTTCCAAGGCAGCTTGTACTCAAGCCCCCAATGGAAGGAGAACTCGAACCCCACATAACAACCATACCTCCAACCATCACGCTCCAGGTGCCTTTGGAGACTTTGAGTGACCAAGTGCCTCGAAGTACTTTCGTTGAGCTCGTAACAACTTATACCTTGTCAAACTTTGGCCAGTGACCTCACCCACCTCTAGAAGATGTCCCAATCAAGGAAGAAATTATTGCAGAGGATGAGGCCAATAAGGCCCAAGAACAGCAGCAACCAATGGACCAAAAGGTCCTGGAGGAAGAAAATGAAGAGGCTGCTGATACCACTAGGGAAGATGAAGTCCCTGAGAATACAAAAATTGAGACCGGAGAAAATATTGTTGGTGATTTTACAGAGGATGCCAGCACAGTGGAAAATATCAAGGATTCCGGAGAATAAGAAATAGAAAAGGAACAGGAAGCAAGAAAAGAACTTCAACATGAGCAGGAAAAAGAGCCTGAGGATAACGTAGACTCAACGAATGCACCACCAGATTCAGAAATGGATCCTAATGAACAATAATTGGAAACAACACCGCCCCAGCTGCCCCAATGGCTGGTAGAAACCAAGAAAAGAAAGGCTCTAGTGGTGACTACAAACGCTCCACTATCACTAGCCAAGATGATGGCCAAGAATGTCGAGACAAAGAAGCCCAAAAGAGCATGGGTGGTCCATACTGTCCAGCCCAACATAGCAGACAGCACTATTGCCGTCATCACAACACCCCCAGTAAACACAGATGCAGTGGCCGCAAGGCCTGAAGACTACAGTATAATGGAGGTAGAGCTAGGGAAAAGAGACAAGCAAGGAGAACTAGACTTGCTGAAGGAGGCTACCAAGGCTATAGAGGCCTGGTATGCGAAGCAGGGCCAAAAGTTGCAAGAGGAAAGAGAGACAAATGCCAATCTCCTCATGCTTCTAGTAGAATTATTATGGCCTTTGGCTAAAGTCCACTCTGGAACCCCCTCTTCTGGATTGCCGCTTGCACAGGGCGATGTGGACTCACTGTGTATAATGAAGAAAAAGGTGCAACTAGTGGACGGGTGGGAAATCAAGCAAATAGAAATAATGAGAGAATTTCTAGCGGCATCCCTCCCAAACCTATATAGGGTCGATCTCACCCTTAGCCATTCAAGAAGCTCCACTCAAATATCAGAGCTGGACTTAGAGAAATATGAGAAATGGAAATCTGGGTTGGAAGAAATCTGCAGCCTAGGTGAGGAGGTTGCCACAGATTCTTGCATTTTGGGAGAAGAATCATATGATTCTCTCTAGGTCCAGTACTCCAGACTTACCCTCAAAATTGAGGTTTGCAAGGAACTGGTTAAGACCTTAAAAGAGAAGTTGATAGTTGCCCAATATCCCTTGGGTTTATTCAAGACATTCATGGTTGGGGTATCACAATTTGATCCCTTCACCATCAAAACATGTACCCTGGAGGACTATGTCCTCAGTAAGTTTGATGAAAGGATGGAGTCCTTATATCCACCGGGTGGAGATTTTGATCAAGGCAGGTTGTCCGCATTGTTGAAGGCCATGATTTAGTCACATGATGCTATCAAGATAGTGAATGAATTCCAAAACAGGGCCAGAGAAGTTGAGGAAGCATTCGAGGTTGTCTGCAGCCAGTGGGAAAACATCTGGGGTGTAGATGAAGAAGGCCTAAGCCAAGTGATGGAAGCTTGGGAAAAATCATGAAGTAATAAAGTTCTCCAGATCCAGGAGAATTTAACCCAGCATCATGTTTTGTATTCTTTATTCTTTTGGAACACAAGTTCCCAGATCCCAGAGTTCTAGATCCCACATTTTTGAATTCTTCACGTGACCTATGTCTCAGATCCCAATGCCGATCGGTCACTTTCAAGATAATAATAAAGGTCTTCAAAAGATAGATAACTACAACAAGGCACGACAGCTCGATGGGAGGTTTCTGACAGATGGTCTTCCCAAGGCCCCGTTTCAACATTACACCTGGCACATCAGAGATAGGGTGCCACTTTCCCATTTATGAGGCATGTAGCCTCAATCCCCGGGGGATCAGATTTCTTCTTTCTCCTTCCCAGCTCTCTTCTCAAGGCCATTTCTTCCACTCCATCTTTCTTGTCTTATTCTTCTAACATGTCAGGCCTTTTTCATCTTGAAGTCTTTTGTAACGTGGTGCAGGTAGTACCGGCCACCGGATAATATATTATATTGTAAAGTTTAAAGTAAGTTAGGGTTAGGGTTAGGTCAAAAGATGTGTATAAATAATAAGTCTGACCTCATTCCAAGGGTCGGAAAAATTGATGATTTTGTAGTCCATAGCTAATAGCAAAGCGGTTTTCTCATTTCATAGTTGAAGAGCTCAATGCTCCATATTTTTAAGCTTTCAGTAGTTAAATGCTCCCTGGAAGTTATCATTGTACCATGCACCAGTGCTTGTTAGAAAGATGTTAACGAAGAAGGAAGGGTTCTCTCAATGATGTTGTTGGCACTCTGTCTTCTAGGTTAATGGTATTTTATACTTTGTGTTCTTCATGTCCTTTTCTCTAATGCTTAAAGTAGATTACTGACCTCCTCCCTTTGCTACTGATAAAATATAAGCTGATGGTTGTATATTTATTTGGTATTTAGTGTAGTGTGTTAGAGCTTTGTTGATGTTTTAAATATTTAGCATAACTATAGGTAGATAAAATACTTCTAACTTTGCAAGATATTTTAAGTTTATTTGTTGAGTGTAAGCATGCTTGGAGGAAACCCCACTTACCTGAATCCCTAGAGTTGATGAGTTGAAGATAACCAGCTATCCCCCTCAAAAATAGTCACATCTCCCAATCGAGCCCCGCACTGTCGAGACCCGAATCTCACATGCTTAGAGGCCTGGGGAATCTCATTTCCCAAAACAACCTTTATAGGTGGAGTTGGCTGGTACATTGGTACCCGGTGACAACTTACATCTGTTGGCAGACTTGGTCAAAAAGTCTCGTCAATAGAAACTGGCACTAGAAGGATGACATGAACTCGTCCCCCTCTCAAGATTCAGATTTTACACTGCCTGAGGGTTCCCCAAGCCATAGTTTTAGGAGTCAAGCCTTTAGTGGGATTGGGTCATTCTCCCTAGTGAGATTCAAAAGAGTCCTTAGATCAACCCCCAATCCTGGAAGGTTTGTCGAACTCGAGCTCCCTACTCGAAAGAAACGAACCCCAAAAGTCAAGCCAGCCACCATTTTCTGGGAATCAAGCATATCACATAATACCCAAGCCCCCCAGACAATCTTGGGGATTAACACTCAATCTAATCAAAATCCAACTCCCCCAATGACTACTTATTTTAGAAATATCAGGTCCCCAATGGGAACTTTTTCAGGTGCAGCCAACAATTTACCCCCGCACCCCAAAAAGATTTGTCCCTGATATGAGCACTTAGGCTCACAAACCACAGAAGAGCATCTGCGGGCATACAAAGATGTCATGAACCAAAACTAGATCCAACATTCAGATGTTGTGACCTAGATGTTCCCTTTGTCCCTGGGACAGAATGAATTGAACTGGTACCTCAATCTTCCCGCCAACTCCATCAACAGTTGGCAGGACATGGAAGATGCCTTCCTGGCTGCCTTCCATGTACACGTGGACTCGGCTTGGTCCCACAGCTAGTTCATTTCCATCAAGAAGGAACCAAATGAACCCCTCATAGAATTTAATCACCAGTTCCAATGTGCCTTGAAGAAGTGCACGGGTCCCTTTATCCCATCAGCAGAAGTGACTATTCAGACCTATCTCAGCGCAATGGACCCCTTCGTCGCCACTCTCCTTCGGAGAAATACCATCCCTGGCGACCGGGATACTTTGGAAAAAGTTTACAACCTAGCCTTAGACCTGTCTCATGGCCTCAACAAATCCCCAGGCGGGATTGGGCAGAGTATGCCATTTAACATGATCCCCGGTGGAACTTCTTACGCTTGGGGATATAACCCCAATCTGGCAATGGGTGCCCCCGCGATGGCCATGACTCCCCCGCCACCTCCAATAAACTAGCAAGCCTAGTACATATATCCATCATAGACTCAGACAATACTGGGTCTTGAATCTTTCCCTTGGAACCAGCCACAACAGATATAAAAACCACAAACACAACCATCTGGAGTGCCCTTCTTCTAGTCATCTATGGCTGGAGGATTGCCGCCCTCAACTCTAGAAAACATTGTTGCCTTCCCAGGGAACCAACAACAACAACCATCACATTGTGATGTGAACACTCAGTTGACTGCCAAGGTCAAATCCCTCTGGCAAATGTTGTCCACCCTGACTCTGGACATGGGTCAACTGAAGGCGGAGTCCTATGCACCACAGAATTCCAATTCCCAGAGAGGGAATATTTTCTCTGGCCAACGAAACAACAATGCCGGGGGAAGAAATTTCAACAATGGGCCTCAGCTCAACCAATAGCAATAGAACAACAACACAAACACCAGAGGTCCACCTCCAAACCAAAATGCCAATCAGAGTGGTGCTGGACCATCACATTTCACGCCAGTTGCAGACTTCCAGCCCATGACCAATTGGTGTAGATTGCATGACACAGGCTCACACAATGAGGTAAACTGTGCCATGCTAGAGAAGGTCATCATGATTTCCCAGCTGGATAGACAACAATTGTCTGATCCTCCTCCCCCAAAGCCTCCTATGCAAGAGCCCACTCACAGTGTCCTCACCTATGAGACCATCTTCTTCAGAACCGCCAGAGAAGACAAAGAAGAATCTGAACTGCAAGGATTCTTTAACAAGTCAATTCTGGCCTTTGAGGCTAATGCCTTCACCAACCCACAGACTCCTTACAACACTCAGAGCCAAGCAGGTAAAGGACCAGTTTACACACCAACACCTCCCAAGAACACTCCTCCCTGGGACAATACAACTGACTAACCTATCCCTCCAAAAGGTTCTAGCTCTAACCAAGCAAAGGACTCGGCTGAGGGGAGCCATCAATTCCCAGGAGGAAGGTTTGATATCATGAAGGCGTTAGAACAAACCACCACCTCCATGACCTTGATGGAGGTTTTGCTAAACTATCCCGAGAAGAAAAGGTCTCTTCTAAAGCTCTTGAGAAACTTGAAAGTTGTCAGTCACCCACCCAAGATTGTCTCTTTTGAGGATGCCAATACGACCGTCTTCTAGGGAAATAATGAAGACCCTCCATTCCTACTAGGCCTGAACATACAAGGCAAAAACATACACAACTTCCTAGTAGATTCTAGAGCTTCGGGAAATATCATGCCCCTATCCATATGCCAGAAGCTCAAATTTTGACCCACCCCATCTAATGGTGCAGTAATCCAACTGGATAAAATTGTTGTGAAAATGGTGGGAGAACTAAAAAATGTCCAGATACAGCTCATCCAGGACCCTAGAATAGCCAGTATAATTGATATTTAAGTGGTGGACATCCCAAAAACTTATGGGATGTTATTGAGTCAGAATTGGTCTAAATCCCTGAATGGGTACTTTTCAACCGACTTATCCCACTTATGGCTCCCCTGGGAAGGAGAATCAAACAAGATCTGGGTTGAAAGTGAGCCCCAGATGAAACAGGCCCTTAGCAAATTTGGAAGGGTTAACAAGGTCTTATTCTCAGAGACTTCCCCCAGGATTTACCAACCCCTTGAAATCCTAACATTCGGCTTCACCCCTGGGGAGGATCCCATAGTTTTGCAGAGAACCCAGGACCTAGAAGAAAAATTAAGGGTTGAGGTTAACTCTTAGGGTGCCATAGTGACCCCCACCACACTCTTGTCTGGAACTTGGTGCCTGGTGCATTATCAAAAACATTCAGAACTAGAGTGTGAACCTTGTCTTTTCATCGCTACCCGGCACATTGACACCCTCCAAAACAAAGAGCATGAACATGATTCCCTAGAGCCCAGTATGCCTATTGGAAGCACTTCTTCGGTGTCATTTCCCTAGGGATCTCAATCCCAAACCCCTCCAAAGGTAAACCTCACCCACGCACCATCAGCACCGGAGGAAACTCCTCCCAAGCATCCCAAAAATAATCCAAAGACTGCTCCATCTCCCCAGCTCCAGACGACAAGCGATGATTTGTGGACCCTAAAGTTTGATGGGTCCCAATCCAAACAAGGCTATGGGACCGGAGTAGAATTAATCAACCCATGAGGGAAATCCTTCCTCACGTCCTATAGGCTACAGTTAAACTACACAAATAATGTCACAAAGTATGAGGCCTTGGTCCTTGGACTCCTATTTGCATTAAGGAAAAGAATCACTCACCTCTGGGCCCTTGGTGATTCAGAGTTGATTGTCAAACAAGTTTAGAGTCAATACACGTGTCGTGATAAGAGGCTGGCTACATACTGCAATCGAGCATGGAGCCTTATCAAATATTTTGATGCCTTTGGCATTGATCTCATTCCTTAGTGACGCAATTATGTCCCAGATGCCCTTGCTGTTTCGGCCAGCACACTCGAGCTCATGGTCAGCTCATGACTCTGGAGATTCTTTGTTGAGATGATCCCCACCCTATCCATTCTAGATAATGTCACCCACTTTTAGGTTTTTGAGGACGATCAACATATCCTAGCCTTCATGGTCAATGTTGGTGTCTTTGAGGACCAGATAGTGGAGGAACAAGACCACGATGACACTAGATAGGGTGATGAAGATGATGGGATCATGGACCTACCAACCAACACCATCCCGAAGGGGATGTTCATGCTTGAACAAATCTTTGACTCAGACCCTCGGGGCTGGGAAAAGATATCATCCTCCTCTGAGGGAGGAAAATTTGAGAAAGTGAACATCGGTCAGCCTGGTGAAGAAAAAATGATACACATTGGCACCTTCTGCTCCCCTGAGGATAAGGAGAAGATTCTCGCGATTCTCTAAGAATACATAGACGTGATCACGTGGGGATATGAGGATTTGAAGACATACGACACATCCATTATGACTCATACAATCCCACTCAAACCTAGAGCTAAGCCTTTCCGGCAAAAGAAATGACTTGTCAACCCACTGATCAAGCCTCTGATTTGTCAGGAGGTGGAAAAACTATTCTCAACTGGATAATCTTTCCAATCCAGCATACTACGTGGGTTGCCAATTTGGTCCCTATGAGAAAGAAGAGCAGTGAAATTTGACTTTGCATGGATTTCCAAAATTTGAATAGAGCCTCCAAGAAAGATAATCACCCTCTCCCCTCATTGAATGAGGTATTACAGATAGTAAATGGATCCCAAATGATGTCTTTATTAGACGGGTACTCTGGCTATAACCAAGTCATATTTAAATACAAAGATAGGGACAAAATGGCATTCACCACCAAGTGGGGAATGTTTGCATATGGAAGGATTCCCTTTGGCTTGATTAACACAGGGGCCACATTTCAAAAGTCCATGGACATTGCATTCAAGGGCCTTGTGAACTAGTGCATAATCATCTACATAGATGATTTGACCATCTTTTCCCAGGACAGGCGTGACCATGCCGCCCACCTCACCCAGATTTGTGAGGGATGTTGCTGGTACGAAATATCCCTCAACCCCAAGAAGTGCATATTTAGGGTCACTGAAGGAAAGTTTCTCGGGCATATTGTCTCTGAGAAGGGTATATCCATTGACCCTGAGAGAGTTGAAGCACTGCTAAACCTGCAAATGCTCGGCAACAAGAAAGAGATGCGATCTTTCTTCAAAAAGATCAACTTTTTCTGGCAGTTCATCACTGGATTCACCAAAGTCGTGAAGCCACTCAATGAGATGATGAAGAAAGACACCAAAATTGAGTGGAGTCCTGAAGAAAAGCGGGCATTCACCTAGATTAAATAGACAATAACAGAAGCACCAGTCTTGGCAAGTCCAGACTACTCCCTCCCATTTTACATTTACTCCTTTGCTTCACCGCATTCTGTCGCGACGGTATTGACCATCGAAGGGGAAGAACTACCAATATCTTTTATGAGCTCCCCCTTCAAGAACACTGAGGTCCAGTATTCATCATTGGAAAAGCAGGCCTTTTCTCTTGTTCACGCCGTGAAGAAATTCCAGCATTACATTCTCCGGAGCAAGGTGCATGCTATCATCCTGGACCAGGCTGTAAAATCCCTATTGATACAGAGTGAATTGGGTGAAAGGTGGGGGAAATGGATGGCCATCCTCTAGGAATATGATTTAGAAATGCAACCCATGAAGATAGTTCAAGGCCAGGGACTAAGTCAAGCGATGGCAGAAGAGACTCCCCACATAGAATGTCAAACATACACAGTGGAGTCTATCACTTGAGACCTGTGGTACACAGATTTGGTGTACTTGCTATTAAATAACAGATGCCCAGAGGGGTTTCCTCCCAATAAATGTCACACCTTGTGGATGAAAAGTGCCCATTTTATGATCAAAAACTCCAAGCTTTACCGTAAGAATTATGAAGGAGTGTACCTTCGATGAATCGACAGGGACCAAGCTACAAAAATAATTAAATAATTCCATGGGTAGTTTGGGACCGGGCATGGCTCAGCCAATGCCACTACCCATCAGATCCTTTAGGTTAGATATTATTGGCCCTGCATATTTAAAGATGTCTACACTCACGTCCGGAACTGTCATACTTGCCAAACCGCGGCACATTATGAGCGTAACCCGATTATGCCTTTGTAGCCGGTGTTTGAAGCTAGACCTTTTGCCCAATGGGAATTTGACTTTATCAAGGAAATCAACCCCAACTCATCTGCCAACCACTGATACATCCTAACTGAAACTTATTACTGCACCCGGTGGTCTGAATCCATACCTTGCAAAAATAACACGGCATATGTGGTTATCAAATTTCTGGAAGAAAACATTGTCACAAGATTTTGAATGCCCTTCGCCATAGTATGTGACAATAGTCTAGCTTTTTCTTTAGCACAACTACTTGAGTGGACCTATGAACAGAAGATCACTCTAAAGTTCTCCAGCAACTATTACCCCTAGGGGAATGGTGTTGCTGAATCAACTAACAAAAATTTGCTTGAAGTGATCAAACACCTGTTAGAAAAAAATCCCTGGGATTGGAACCAAAAGATGAGATTTTCCCTCTGGGTAGACTGTATTCAAATTAAGGCCACCCTGGGAACATCCCCATTCCACCTGGTTTACGGCCAGAATCCAGTGTTCTCGATTAACTTACAGATCCTAGTTTTACAGTTCATGCAGGAATTCAACAACAGGGATAATATCGTGGAGGTTGGACTCCTGAATCTGGTATGGATGGAAGAATAATGAGACATGGCCCTTGAACATTTCACACATCACCAAGCAGTGGTAAAATGATGGTTTGACCGAAGAGCCAAATACAAAGCCTTCTAGATTTTGGACTTGGTCCTTTTGTGAGATAAAGCCCGGGAAAAGAAAGGAAAGCACACCAAATTCCAATGGCTCTAGCTTGGACCATACTTGATCTCAGAGATCTGTGGGGCAAATACCTATCACCTTAGTACCATGACTGGAGAACCCGTCCCATTACCCGTCAATGGATAGTTTCTCAAACATTACTTCGAATAAGGCAGGTTTGTTCAGAGTTGTATTATATGTAAATCTTCTTGCTTGTAAATACTCGTTTCCTAGTGTCCCTATTTGGGGTGTCTTGTTTTGTAAATAGTTTAGCTGGCTATCCTCCAGGACCGCCCCTTTTCATTTGTTTTCTTTGCCTTTATTTCCTTTGTTTTCTTTTCTGGGTTTCTGATATTTTTCTCCCCTTTTGCAGGTTGTTATGCTTTGCATAACATCTAGTCTCTGGGATGGTACCTTTGGCATGTCAGTGAACTTAGAATCTATTGTTAGCATGGTGGAATTGGTTCAGTCTCCGTAGTTATTTTGTGAGTTTGGTAGAAAATTATGAGTAGTCTTCATTGGATTTATCCCCAGAAGTCCAGTAATCAGTTAAATCAAAATTAAAAGGAACAAATTATCAGACACACCGAGAGTAGATCAGTCACACTGGTTGGTTGACCCAAGTCTGAACTTTTAAAGATTCTTTCCAGGTCTGGAGTTTTTCTTCTCCATTCAGAAAATTAAGGTGGGTGGAGGGGTGAAAGAAGTACCACAGTTGAATTTAGCTAAGCTTAAGCTTAATGGTGAAAGAAGTACCGCCCCCCCACCCAGAAGAGCATAAAATAACAAAAAGAGATGGGATGAAACTCTGGTATCCGGGAGAAATGAGCAAATTTAACGACTTTGGGTTGATATACTTAGTGCCTCTTCTCTGCTTCTCCCAAAGGTCATCGGCTTGATTTTCTCCCAAAGCACACACTTCACAACTGATGAAAGACCATGGATTGAATTGCGCATGGCCAGATTTTCTTAGACGTTTCACACCTTGTAAGCAAGATTCTTCGAGTAATGATTAGTTCCATTTTTAATAACCAGAGATTCTAGGGTTCTCAAATGCGCAAAGGCATTCATCCTAGATAGTCAGCATTTTTTATGCCCTACATACCCGCCCCTACATTTTGTGTGCAAAATTTTGGGTCCCCCTTTTTGCTTTTGGCTCTTGCCTTATTTTCTTTGTCTTTTTTTCTTTTGTTTTCTTCTCTGAGTTTTCCTTCCTGCGTGGTTTATTTTGTTTCATTTTTGTCATTCGTGTGACCCGGTCCCAGAGTTGGTTGTTTTCCTTCCAGCGGCCGAATTTCAGACTCCAGGATTCTTTGCCACGATGTCTCCTTCTTGTAAGAAGACATGGTTTTTTGGAATCCCCAGGCCCAGAGTTGGGAGGTCTGCCTGTTCTGAAGTTTGCGAAGAGAGGGTAACTTTCTTTTTACCTCAGGTATAAATAAGATTTACATGTCATTTTCATAGTTACCGCGATTAAAAACACTTAGAGTTCAAAGCAATTCTTTGATGATTTGAGTGCTTTTGAGTGCAAATTTCTCTGATCTTAGTGGATAACGATGTGTCAATATTTGGTAGCTATTCGTGAGCATTGGAGGTCAAAGTTGTTGCAGAGCGGTCTTAGTGCCTCTTCCCTTTGCCGTTCTTCAGATTCACAGGTTGGTTCTTCTGATTCTTGCCCTTGGTTTGTTTGTTTTCATTTTGGTTTTTCTTTCATTTTGTTTTCGTGTTTTCTATCATTTGGTCTGCCACCCATTGGTGGGTCAGCTCTGCCAGAGGGTTGTCCGCCCTCTATGTAATTGTAGGATAATGTATACTATGTACATTCTATGTTTTGTTTTAGGGTTGCTGCTCTGCATTCTATTTTTAGTGTATATTTATGTATGTTTTCTATATTTTGCGTATATATATGCTTCGACCCTCGGCCCTCCTATATTTTTATGTATATTATGTAGATATGTTGTGTATATCCCACAGAGATTGCGAGTTCTTCATGCTTTATCATGTATTTTTACCCCATGAAATAGAGCTCAATGAGACGGAGTCACCACGGTTTGAACTCAGCACCTCACTGGTTCAAACCATGGTAGCTTTCTCTCTCCTTTGTCTCATCACATTGATGGCGAGATTAATTTCCCATGTATGGCATTTAAAATGTGTCCATTTTGGCATTCAATTTTGCCCCGTGTCGGCCCACTTGTCCTAATCGATGCCATAATTGTCTTTACACTGCCTGCCATCTTACCATGTGCCAGTGCACGTTAGCCAAAGTATGTCTCATTTCTAGTCACATCGACAACGGCTAGTTGTCCAGACTCCTAGCGGGATCTTATCTCCTGCTTTTCCTTGTCACTGTGCTAGCACACTCTAGAATGCTTAAGCCATGTTCATTTTTAGATACTCTGGAACTTTTGATGTATGTACTAATGTTTGTTTGGTAGGTTTGGGATGGAAAGGAATCTCCCAAAGTTATAATTCTTGTTTATATGTGTTTTGACAGTTTTTCGGTCTTACAGGTTGCTGATAAACTGATTGAAAATGTCTGACGATTCTGCACTTCCTGATAGTCCGGACCCACCAACTACCTCAACCCGGGCAGCCACAAAATCAAAGATTGAAAGAATGTTGGAAAAGCTGCCTCTGACCTCCAACTATCCAATAGATGGAGGTGTTGTGGGGTCTAAGATAGACTCCAAAGTTCAAGAGATAACAGATCCGGACCCTGGGACATGGGCTGAATTATAGGGTCTAATACATACCCTATACAGGTTGAAGGAATAGGGGGATAAGATCGCCTCTTACCTAGCTGCCTTTGGCATCATCAAGGCCACAAACTTTCCATGTGTGGTACAATCACCCAAACTTATCAGGTAGCTGGCAGCATTGTATAATGCAGCCACTCACTCAGTCTTACTTCCAGATCCCCAGCCCTTGCAATATCCCACCACCATCGTCACATTAGATGCTCCCACCTTTGCTTCCAGGTTGGGAATTCTGTAGTTCAAAGGGTCCACCATCATCACCAGGGCCAACTCACTAAAGAAATTTAGTGAAGCTAAAATCATTTCCCATCAGCACCTCAATAATCACTGGTTGAAGTCTCCAAAGCGAGACTATAAGAGAATGAAATTGAAAATTCCCCGCGAGGATTTCAAGGAGCCCATTCAAGTAGGCATAATATTTATGTGCAAAATCTTCGGATGGCCCCATGCCTGGGAATTCTCAGTGTGGATGTATTACTTCTTATATTGCATAACAACAAAGAACAGGACGTTCAACTAGGCGGCAATTATATCTAATCATGTAGATACACAGATGAGGACTATCACCCAAAATTCACAATTTTATATGACATCATATGTGTTGTGGGCATTGGCACAGCATAGGCTAGCTTTTAAAGGTCTGGGAATAGTCGGGGAACTCAACAATGGCCTGGGGCAAGTCACACCTTGGGACCATTATCCCTAATTGCAGAAGGAGCTCAGCTTCCAAAAATTTTGCCGGGTAAATGACGCCTTCATTTACCATAATATTCTAGCACTTACCTGAGATTCTGGGTACTACCTCTCACAGGCAATAATCGCACTGGTCAATTCCTATGGCTGATATTTCATTTAATTCATGCATCACACTTACATCAGGGTAACAGGCTTCAATGGGAAGCCCTACCTCCTTCCCTGGTATTGCGGGGATAGGATTATTCTTTTAGAGTTCTACAGGCAGATGATGGATCTGCACGCCTTCTTCACATTGAAGAAGTTCCTCAACATCCCATTCCCCTTTTCTTGTGTGGATTACACATGCAACCTCGCCATGGCCTAAGAGACAGATAATGAATTGAAAGGATTGGGGCTGGTTGAATTCAACCACGCCCGGAGAAATTATGATCCCTGTGGCAAGATTGTCGCCACACTACCTAGGGTGCCCCCCACACAAAGATGATATTGAAGACTTCTGGGAGGATTGCCAAGACATTTTTGATCTCAGGGCCCAGCAACATACACGAATGAGCAAAGGGCTCATGGAAGCACTAGAAATTTATACTTTTTCGAAGGGTTTCAAAGATAGTGGGCCGCTGGAAGATCCAGCGTACAAGGGACAGGAGCTAGATAAATTAGACCTCCCTCCAGTGGATTGGGCCACTATAGAGGATTTAACGATCGAGGGGTATGCCACCCCATCCTCGAAGCAAGTCACAGGTACTTTGCCTGGCTGTGCCCAAAAAGCAACCGAAAGAAAGCAGCGGTCAAGAAGATGATTCCTTCTTCAGTCAATGCCAGACCTTCTTTGTCTTTCATGCCCGCTGAAGCAATTAAAAATAAAGGAAAAGAAAAGGAGGGAGTCTCAGTGCCCAAGGCACCTCCTCAGATTCCCACACTCTTGATGGCCAAGTTACATAATCAGATGGAGTTGGCAAAGTTGGCCAGCCAACAAATCAGCATGCAGGTGGTCGGCGGTCTCCCAATCACTCCAATGGCATCTACTCTCCCAACAGGACCTCCCTCATTGGCAGCAATGATGAATAAGCAGACTTTGGCTAAGGCAGAGTCTTCTAGTATTCTAGATATTGAGGCTTCTCTTACTAGGAAAAAGAAAACAACTGCAACCCTCGTACCAAGCGTCACCCTTGGTATGCCCGAGAAGCCCCCGGTGGATGTAAGTTTGGATTCTCCCAAAATTGAGGATATCTCAAACTCCTCTCCGTTGCATGGTGATTTTGATGATACCTTCTTGGCGGAGGAGCTTCTAGAGATCCAATAGGGTGTCAGTACTACAGTGAAATAAATTGAGGCTCAAGATGAAGAAGAAGCCCCTACAGAGAAGGAAATTCCCAAAGAAGAAGATGCATCAGAGCAAGAGGCTCAGGGAGAAACCCAAACAGGGCATGAACAGGAAAGGATACCGATCCAGGGGACTAAGGATTCTCCAAGGTAGCTTGCACTCGAGCCCCCAATGGAAGGAGAGCCTGGACCCCAGGGAACAACCGTACCTCCAACCATCACACTCCAAGTGCCTTTGGAGACTTCGGGTGACCAAGTGCCCTGAAGTACTTTCAATGAGGTCATAACAACTACCACCTTGTTAAACTTTGGCCAGCGACCTCACCCACCTCCAGAAGATGTCCCAATGGAGGAAGAAAGTATTGTAGAGGATGAGGCCAATAAGGCCCAAGAACAGCAACACCCAATGGACCAAGAGATCCTGGAGGAAGAAAATGAAGAGGCTATTGATCCCACCAGGGAAGATGAAGTCCCTGAGAATATAGAAATTGAGATCGAAGAAAATATTCTGGGTGATTTTACAAAGGATGCCAGCACGGAAAAAAATATCAAGGATTTTGAAAAACAAGAAACAGAAAAGGAACAGGAAGCAAGAAAAGAACCGGAACAGGAGCAGGAAAAAGAGCCTGAGGATAACGTAGACTCAGGGAATGCGCCACTGGATTCAAAAATGGATCCTAATGAATAGGAATTGGTAGCAAGGCCACCCTAGCTGCCCTAATGGCTGGTAGAAACCAAGAAAAGAAAGGCTCTAGCGGTGACTACGGATGCTTGACTATCACTGGCCGAGATGATGGCCAAGAATGCCAAGAAAAAGAAGCCCAAAAGAGCGCGGGTGGTCCATACTCTTTGAACCAACCTAGTAGGCAACATCGTTGCAGTCATCGCAACACCCCTAGCAAACACATATGCAGCAGTCGTAAGGCCTAAAGACTGCGGTATAATGGAGGTAGAGCTGGGGGAAAAGAGACAAGCAAGGAGAACTATACTTGTTGAAGGAGGCTACGAAGGCTATAGAGGCTCGGTATGCAAAGAAGGGCCAGAAGTTGCAAGAGGAAAGAGAGACAAACACCAATCTCCTCACGCTTCTTGCAGAATTAACACAGCCTTTGGCTAAAGTCCACCTTGGAACCCCCTCTTTCGGATTGCCGCTTGCATAGGGCAATGTGGACCCACTTCATATAATGAAGAAAAAGGCGCAAGTAGTGGATAGGTGGGAAACCGAGCAAATAGCAGTGATGAGATAATTTCTAGTAGCATCCCTCCCAGACCTATACAAGCTCAATCTCACCCTTAGCCATGCAAGAAGCTTCGCTCAAATATGGGAACTAGACTTAGAGAAATATGAGGAATGGAAAGCTGGGTTGGAAGAAATCCACAGCCTAGGTGAGGAGGTTGCCATAGAGTCTGACATTTTGGGAGAAGAATCATATGATTCCCTCTAGGTCTAGTACTCCAGTCTTGCCCTCAAAATTGAGGTTTGCAAGGAACTAGTTAAGACCTTAAAAGAGAAGTTGACAGCTGCCCAATATCCCTTGGATTTATTCAAGACATTCGTGGTCACGGTATTGCAAGTTGATCCCTTCACCACCGGAACATGTACCCCAGAGGACTATGTCCTCAGTAAGTTCGATGAAAGGATGGAGTCCCTTTATCTGTCGGGCAGAGATTTTGATCAAGGAAGGTTGTCCCAGTTGTCGAAGGTCATGATTCGGTCACATGATTCCATCAAGATAGTGAATGAATTCCAAAATAGGGCCGGAGAAGTTGAGGAAGCATTCAAGGTTGTCCACAGCTGGTGGGAAAACATCCAGGTCATAGACAAAGAAGGCCTAAGCCAAGTGATGGAAGCTTGGGAAAAATCATGAAGTAATAAATTTCTCCAGATCCAGGAGAATTTAACCCAGCATCATGTTTTGTATTCTTTATTCTTTTGGAACACAAGTTCCCAAATCCTGGAGTTCTAGATCCCACATTTTTGAATTCTTCACGTGACCTGTGTCTCAGATCCCAATGCTGACTGGTCACTTTCAGGACAATAATAAAGGTTGTCAAAAGATAGATAACTACAACAAGGCACGACAGCTCGATGAGAGGTTTCTGATAGATGGTCTTCCCAAGGCGTCGTTTCAATGTTACACCTGGTGCATCAGAGATAGGGGCTGCTTTCCCATTTATGAGGCATGTAGCCTCAATCCTCGAGGGATCAGATTTCTTCTTTCTCCTTCCTGGCTCTCTTCTCAAGGCCAATTCTTCCACTCCATCTTTCTTGTCTTATTCTTCTGACGTGTCAGGCCTTTTCTGTCTCGAGGTCTTTTGTAACGTGGTGCAGGTAGTACCGGCCACCAGATAATGTATTATATTGTAAAGTGTAAAGTAAGTTAGGGTTAGGGTTAGGTCAAAAGATGTGTATAAATAATAAGTCTAACCTCATTCTAAGGGTCAGCAAAATTGATGATTTTGCAGTTCATAGTTAATAGAAAAGCGGTTTTCTCATTTCATAGTTGTAGAGCTCAATGCTCCATAGTTTTAAGCTTTCAGTAGTTAAATGCTCCCTGGGAGTTATCATTGTACCACGCACCTGTGCTTGCTGGAAAGATGTTAATGAAGAAGGAAGGGTTCTCTCAATGATGTTATTGGCACTCTATCTTCTAGGTTGATGGTATTTTATGCTTTATGTTCTTCATGTCCTTTGCTCTAATGCTTAAAGTAGATTAATGACCTCCTCCCTTTGCTACCGATAAAATATAAGTTGATGGTTGTATATTTCTTTGGTATTTAGTGTAGTGTGTTAGAGCTTTGTCGATGTTTTGAATATTTAGCATAAATATAGGTAGATGAAATACTTCTAACTCTGCAAGATCTTTTAATTTTATTTGTTAAGTGTAAGCATGCTTGGAGGAAACCCCACTTACCTGAATCCCTAGAGTTGATGAGTTGAAGATAACCAACTATCCCCCTCAAAAATAGTCACATCTCTCAATCGAGCCTCACACTGTCGAGACCCAACTCTCATGTGCTTGGAGGCCCGGGGAATCTCATTTCCCCAGACAACCTTTACAGGCGGAGTTTGCCAGTACCCCAGTACCCGATGACAACTTACATCTGTTGGCGGACCCGGTCACAAAGTCTCATCAACACTCTCTATCCAAATAATATTAAAAGCATCAAAGGATTCCAAACTATCCTAGACAACATATTTATACAATTTCAGTTTGTCATCCTTTGCAGCATATTTGGATCTAATATGAGCTATGATTAGTTGGGAATCCTCATGAACTTGTAAGCATTTAGTACCATGCTTGATGGCAATATCTATTCCCAATATTAGTGCCTCATACTCAACTATATTATTGGTACAATGAAAGGCTAATGAGGAAAGAGTATTTAAAAGTAATACCTAATGGGGAGATAAGAAAAACACTTGCTCCTGATCCTTATTTAGACCATCCTCCATTAAAGTACATCTGCCACAATCCATCTTGTTGCAATAGCAGCTCATCCACTATTGGGTCGGTATTTCTTAATTGTGGGTTGATCTCCTCAAGAGAAAAAATTTCCATGTCAATATATACACAACAATTCAGTTGATCAGGCATGACCATTTCAACCATGATAGCAGAACGAGGCTCTTTGTACAACTTGACATTAATTCCATTCACAGGAATTGTTGCATATGACAAATCTAGTTGCAATCTTCCACCTGCTGCTGCTTCCCATTGTCTAGATAAAAGCATACCATAATGAGGTTTTGTGTCAACAACAAGTATATCCATTCTATAGGTATCTTTAGTGAATGCAGCAATTTTGACTTCAATATCTTTCAAATTTCCAATCACAGGAACCTCCCTATTATCCATTGCATAACAACTTCGAGCAGGAGTACTAACTTGAAGGCCTAGTTCTTTCATGACATGATATGGCATCACAATAGCTACAGGACTAGAGTCTATCATGAAATTCTTTACTAGCAAATGATTTATTATCAAAGTTACATAAAAAGGATCAACTGATAGAGGTTCTTTGGTGATCACATTTTCAATGAAGATATTGGAGAATTCCCTGCTTTTCTCTAGGCCTTTTATTTTTTTATCCTTTTCATTGACAAATGGAACTTCTCTCTTATCACTATTCAAGGTCAAGGACTCCTATTCCTAGTTTGACATAGGGACATCTTCTATCCCTTTTAAAAGTGAAAGTGTAGCTTCTTTATGCTCTTTTATCTTCAACATCTCCATCAATGGGTCTAAAACTTTCATTTGAGTAAGAGCATGTCTCATGTCAAACATAGGTAATTCAAAAGATACATCACCTGTCCTTTTTCCTTTCTTGGCCTTATCAGTAGCCACTTGTTCTTCTATTTTTGTTTCCTCTTTCTATTTCTGAGCATAATAAGATTCAGCTTGCTTTGAAACTTTCTTTTCTTTACTACTCTTTCCATAAGATTTTGTAGCATTTTGTGGGGCATCCTCTTTAATGAAAATGAAGGCAAGTTTTCCTTGAACAGGCTCAACTGTTATGTTCCTCAGATTGTATGCACCCCTAGCTTGGCTTATTGTTGTTATGGCCAGGGATCTTTATTCTTCATCACTTGGTAATCTGAAATGGGGATGCTCCTATGATGACATTATTTTTCCATTAGTATACTCACTGAAAAACATAGACAGCAAGCATTACCGGCGAACCACAAGCAGTATCGGTGAAATGCAAGCATACCTGACAGAATAAAGATTTTGAAAAAATGCTAAGTATAAAAGTGACAAGCATCACTGGTGACCACAAGCATCACCAGCGACCACAAGCATTACTGGCAACACAATTTTCAGAACTAACCCAACAAAAATAGAAAAGGCATACCCAATGACCCGCTCAAGAAAAGAACACCGAAGATCAAGAAAATCGACCATCAGAACCGACAGACATATCGAGAACCCGCAAATTGTGGATCTGAGTTTTACACGATGGTTAAAGAAATATAATTCTATTTATAGATTTTTGTTTTGTTTTAAATCAGAATTTGATGGTCATGCAAGTTTTATGTAAATGCTTTAAAGCATCCTAACAGATCTAAAGCATATCTAACTAAAGATCAAGGTCAAGTTGTAAACCTTGGATCTAGAGTTAACTTGCGATGCATGAATCAAGAATTGAACCTAAATTTGTATAAATAGATATTCATACTCAATTTTGAGTACATGAATTCTTTATTATTGATAGCCATGAAGAGCATCTAAGGAGCAGAAGGCAGAATTCATGCAAAGATCAGAAATACAGTATATCAGTTATCAAGAACACACAGAGGCTACCGACAAGTAGATAAAGGTATTATTCAATCATGGAAGGATGATTACTTATATGTATGAAGCTTTATAGGATCTGTTATCAGCAATTGAAGATTGCAATTATCATCAGATCAAAGACTTATGTAGTTGCATTCTAACAAGTGCATCACATCTAAAATATTTTTGTAGAAGGTGGACTTAACCATTCTTTCCAAATCTCTTAACAGAGTACACACTTAACAGTGTTGCTAAAGCTTCAAACAAAGTAGATCTTAATAGGTCTCCACTGTAATACTCCTAACAAGGTAGGTCATCAAAAGTGACCAATTGTAAGCCTTAACCAACCCCTTCTTATCTACAGATAATGAAGTTTTGAGGGTAACAATCCCCACCGCAGTTTTTACTTCCTTAACGGGAGTTTTTTGCGATATCATATATTGTGTCATGTGTTATCTATTTTCATGAATGTTTCTATTATTGTTACATATCAAAAGAATGTATGATATGATTTCATATGCATAAAGAAAGATGAACAGTTAGATAAGATAAATTACAAACTGATGACTAAGGGTTAATGGGCTAAACAAGAAAAATTTTAGAGGTACTGATTCACCCCTCCCCTCTCAGTACATCATCTCAATATAATTCCAACAATTGGTATCAGAGCTAAGTCTCTCTCTTGAAAATCTTAAAGACTTGAGAGAAAAGATCGGAGCGATGGAAAAGTTCAGACTGGACATGACTATTGAGAATGAGCAGTTACAAATGCAAATAAACTTTGAGCAGTATAAGGAGGTGAAGATAAAGTTGAGAAAACTTCTTGATGAAAGATAGATTATGGCAACTAGGCTAAATGAGAAAGACTACAAAGAAATTGAAATACAAGAGTACTTTGAAACAGTAGAATCATCATTGAGCAAAGCTTCAAACGCATCAGTTGAAGAAATTACAAGTATGCAAGAGATCAATCTACATCTGATAGATCAAATCAAGATGCTGCAAATTGGTCAAGAAACTCAAATGGTAAAAATGATTGATGTTATGAACGATTCAAGAAAAGATGAAAATGAAAGAACACTAGCCATTGATGATAGGAGGAAAATTATAGAAAAACTACAAGAGAAAGAATCAGAGATTCAAAGACTCACTCAGCATCACCATGAGGTCACCAACCAGATTATTCTTATGAGCCAAGAAGCAAATAGATTAAATACAGAACTCATTGAAAGAGTATAGATCATAGGTGAGCTAAGAGAAGAGAACGAGAAATTGAAGCATGAAATCAAAGTCCAAAATCAACACAATGAATTAATCAAAAAGGCTGAGGATAGAAACCAAAGGATGGATGATTTTCTTGATGGACAAAGAAGAGTCAACAAATACACAAGATTAGGATACAATGAGAATGGAACATCCTCTAATCAATCTGATACGAGGAATTCTTTCAAAACCCCAATATCCAAGAAGTTGTCATGCAATCACTATGGAAAACCAGGCCACACCTCAAACATCTGTAGAAGCAAAATGAAAGGTATTTCTCAAGCACAATCTACTTTTATTGGTAATTGTTATAATTGTCAAAAGAAATGACACAAGGCACATGAGTGCAGATCCAAAGTGATGAATCCAAAGAGAAAAACCTATATGGACAAGTATTGTCCTACATGAAAGATGAATGGGCATACACATAAGGAATGTTGGAAAAAGAATAATAAAGCATGGACTCCAAAGGAGAATGATAAAAGCTACAAACTAGCAAGAGAAGGTAACTCGTATGTTTGGGACAATAACACATGGGTAAATTGTACAGCATGTGGAAGGTTTGGTCATATTGCTGCCAACTGTATGAGAAAGTGGACCAGAAGGTCAAGAGGATGGACCAATCTAGGTATGGCATGTTTACATTGTCATAAAGTTGGACATGTAATAAAAGATTGCAAAGACTGACTGACAGACGCAAATACTCATCCCAATGGGAATACCATTGATGACATCAAAAGAATGAGAAACAAGATGTGGGTAAAAGCCACAAACACTGAAGGTGCTAGTACAAGCATTGCAAATGATGACACCCCATCCACTGGATCCGGTGACATCACTATAATCTAACTAGATTGCACAAGTAAGTATGGAACTGCATTATCACAAGTTTTACTATGCATCAGTTCCATTATACATAGTTCATATTGTAATATTAGCATGAATAAAGATGTAATACATTGTTATGTTCTAAACTATTGAAAAGAAACCATCGGTTATTGGGCACAATCTGCATCGGTGAACACACACAGAAAAGTTAGTAAGACTTACCAGAATGTATTGGTCATTACACAAGCTGAGTGTAACCCGACAGATATCGGTAAACACTGAATCTACAAAACTGTCATTGCAACATCACCGACAAGCACCGGTGAAGTCTTCAAACCGCTAGCTACCCCGATGCTTTGCATAGTAACCGATGGTGTTATGAATGTCTTTACCAACAAAAGCAGTCTTCATAAACCAACGAGTCGATAAGCATTAATGGCAACTTAGGGCACCAAAAAGAATAAAAGCCCGACGGGAAAGCTCATTTTTGCACCCATGATTTTTGAGCAAAGCAAAGCAATTTTCATGTAGTTTGAGAAGTGACCCAGTAGAAGGAATTCACAAAGCATTCAGATTCAAAGGAAATCACAGACATTCAGTAAGTTAATCCACTCACCGATAGCACTGTTTTGATTTACAGAAAGCCCCAAATATCAAATACAATGGCATCAATGTCTAGGGTAGAGAAAATCAAGGTTGACAAGAAGAAACCTTACAGACTGGTTAGTAGAGGGGCATGTGTTGAACCCAAATATAAGTTACATCCTGAGATAGCCTCTCAACCAGACGATTCCAGAGCATTCTCCTGAATCATAGCTAGGGTTTTATTGGTCAAGGACGTTAGGTCCTATATTCACTGTAAGATATCAGAGATGGGAGATCTGGACCTTGATAACGCCCATGCGGCACTTTGTGATGAAGGTGGAAAGCTCAAAGAAGAGCATAAACACTTGGAAGTTAAGGGACTGACAAATGCACTTCATTTTCTGAGGGTTTTCAAAATCGAGTGGATCAAAATTGTTCTAAGCAGAGTCCACGACAACGCTCTATGGATGAACAAACCCAAGGCTATAACAAAGGATGTTATACACGTCGTGACTGGTTATCCAAAAATAGACAAACCTCAGGCTCACAAACATCCACCTCTTGCAAAAGTGGAAAGGTTAACTGGTGCAAAATCAGACAAGAGGGCACTAAAAGTAAATACTATTACCGATGCAAAGCTGAAATTTGGAGCATGCATAGTTGGATATAAGATATTCCAAGCTAGCAGAATGAACCGCATTTCTAGCACTACAATGAGCACAGCATATAAGATCATCAAATAGGGGAAGAATATGGATCTGGCAGAGATCCTATTGCATCAATTTGAGGAGAACATGTGCACCATAAGGTCCTCAAGGACAAACACATGTAAGTTCGGTTCCCTTATAATGTGTATATTCTTCTACTTCAAAGAGTACTTTCCTTCAATAGG
>MU224254.1:3342825-3365844 GCA_018584345.1 Thuja plicata | reverse complement strand
GGAGAAATATACAAAGAAATTCTCACCAAAACTAAGAGCTTATAAATTTCTTCAAGGAAAGCTTATAGAGCTAGAAGAAGACACTCACAAAATATGGAGTGGACTACTAAAACCTGATGAGGAAAGCGGTCCTGAAAAGGAACCTATCAACATAATAGGCCACTCAACAGTTGAGTTGGAGAATGAAGAAGTACAGATCATAGGCCAAAAACCAACCGATATTATAGATGAAGATTGGTCAAAAGATGACCAACATGATCAAGTACTGGATAGCCCCATCCACATTAACTTGGAGGATGAAGCAGTTACCAAAGAGGAACTTTCAATAAAGGGTAACTTAGATGTTGATATGAATGATGATTCATGGTTAGACAACATTTTTGACACCATTATAGGAAAAGACCCTACAGTAGAGATCCAAAAACATGAAAACATCAATACTGCAGAGGGTAAGACCGACGAACAGGACATAGCTATTGACACTACAACTGTCAATACACTGACAAATATGCATATATTAATAGATGCTATTGATATACAATCAAGCCAGGATAAATCATATAAGAAAGATGATGATATACCCAAGAATATGGGTACCGATGAAAACCAAGGTGCATCCAAAAATCCTAAGGATACAGACACTGAAATGAAGGATGCAACCGATGAGCAGCAAGATGTATCAAAAGAACAATAGAAAGAGGTAGATAAAACAATAGAGGATACATCAAGAAGGTTGAAGAGAAAGATAAGAGTGAGGAAGTTAAAAAAAAATGAAGAAATGAAACAAAAAGAAGATTCAAATGTTGAAACACCCAAGGTACGTGAGGAGACGTCTTCACCAATCTGGCCGATGAACAATGAACAGATACAAAAGGATGCCTCATCCTCTTGACACTCACCAACTAAGTCAACTCAATCACAAGCCAAAGAAGAAGAAAAAGAAAACAGTAAAGAAGGATATATTAGTTGTAACACTTGATGAGGTCATTGAAGTTCCAAACTAGGATATTACCACATTGGATAGTGACAAACTTCAAGAGTTTGGAGTGCTCTGTCAGAGGAAAGCCATACAAAAGAATATGATCCAAGAACATAGAGAAAACATGGCACTTGACAAGGCTAAAGAGATACTCCACCAATTGGTTCCTGAAGTGAAAATTGATGAAAATACTTTAGTTAAGGAACAAATTGTTGTTCTCACTGACGCTATAACAAAGCAAGGTATAGAGGTAGATCAAGCAATGGAAGAGCAAGCAGAAAAGAAATATCAATTCAAGCTAATTGATTAAATCAGCCAAGAAGTGGCACTGAACAAGGTAAAGCTCTCAGAACTCATTGATGAATTGGAGCCAATGATTGCTGAAGCAATCACCTTAGTTCAGAAAATGTGTGCACTAGAGAAATATGGAAAAGAGAACAGTGAAAAAATTGCAAAAATTGACTCAAATGTCACAAAGAGTGCACAAAGCCTAACCTCACAAGCTGATAGCATAAATGCACATCATGGCACGGTCATTGAGGAAAATAGGCTAAGGAAAGAAATATGGGATGCTGAGACTCAATTCATAAGTGAGATCACAGAACTTCAAGCACACATTATACCAAATCTTACAATTCTGCAGCAGCATATTTCTGAAGGAAGAAATCTGATAGCAACCCCGGAGATGTCTGTAGTAGACAGCATCTATGATATCCATGTAAGGATTTCACTAGAGCACATGCCTCTAGAAATGTTGAAGGAGAAATGGGAGAAAATGATGGAGGAAGTCAAGTCCTCACATTCCCACCCTTTTGAAAAGTTGTAAGTACCTTTGCCTTTAGAATCAAAACAGGATGAAAGGCAATGTATATAGTTATGTACAATACATATATCAGTTGAAAAAGAAAAGATAAAGGATATATATATATATATATATATATATATATATATACTTACACTTATTGGCATATACATAGGGGGAGTCATTCAAATGACTAAGAAAGAAGTATACACAGGTGTACATACTAATACACTCAATATGTTTCACATATCATGTTTTTGATACTAATGTCAAAGGGGGAGATTGATGACATTATTTTTCCATTAGTATACTCACTGAAAAACATAGACAGCAAGCATTACCGGTGAACCACAAGCAGTATCGGTGAAATGCAAGCATACCTGACAGAACAAAGATTTTGAGAAAATGCTAAGTATAAAAGTGACAAGCATCACCAGCGACCACAAGCATCACCGGTGACCACAAGCATTACCGGCGACACAATTTTTAGAACTAACCTGATAGAAATAGAAAAGGCATACCCGACGACCAGTTCAAGAAAGGAACACCAACCATTAGAACCGACAGACAGATCAAGAACCCGCAAATTGTGGATCTGAGTTTTACACGACGGTTAAAGCAATGTAATTTTATTTATAGAGTTTTGTTTTGTTTTAAATTAGAATTTGATGGTCATGCAAGATTTATGTAAATGCTTTAAAGCATCCTAACAGATCTAAAGCATATCTAACTAAAGATCAAGGTCAAGTTGTAAACCTTGGATCTAGAGTTAACTTGCGCTGCATGAATCAAGAATTAAACCTAAATTTGTATAAATAGATGTTTATACTCAATTGTGAGTACATGAATTATTTATTATTGATAGCCACGAAAAGAATCTAAGGAGCAGAAGGCAAAATTCATGCAAAGATCAGAAATACAGTATATCAGTTATAGAAGGTGGACTTAACCATTCTTTCCAAATCTTTTAACAGAGTGCACACTTAACAGTGTTGCTAAAGCTTCAAACAAAGTAGATTTTAATAGGTCTCCACTGTAATACTCCTAACAAAGTAGGTCATCAGAAGTGACCAATTGTAAGCCTTAATCGGCCCCTTCTTATCTGCAGATAGTGAAGTTTTGTGGGTAACAATCCCCATCGCAATTTTTACTTCCTTAACAAGATTTTTCTGTGATATCATATCTTGTGTCATGTGTTATCTATTTTCATGAATGTTTCTATTATTGTTACATATCAAAAGAATGTATGATATGATTTCATATGCATAAAGAAAGATGAATATTTAGATAAGATAATTTACAAACTGATGACTAAGGGTTAATGGGCTAACCAAGAAAAGTTTTAGAGGTACTGATTCACCCCTCCCCTCTCAGTACATCATCTCAATATAATTCCAACATCCTATTCATCACCCATTGCATTGATTTCTCTTTGTGATATAATAATAGTCTTATCATTTGAATGAGAGGTCACTTGGGGCTGGTATTCTAGGTATTTACTTCTTTTTTTGTTCACTTATTCAACAGATTCACCTTTTTCAGGAGACCGTGGATAAGGCTTCCTTACAGTGAACATATTCACAGTAGGACTTTCTTGTTCATCATTTGTTTTCTCACTTCCCTCCCCCATTTTATCAGCTAGGGATTGGGATACAAAACATTGTAGGAATAATGAGGCATGTTACAAGAAACACACCAAGGAGTGTTTTTTACATAATCTATTCTATTCCTTTTCAAAGGATCAGGGGTTTCTTTTGTTTTCTAGTTTTCTTGGTTTTCAGGAATTGGCTTGCCATCTTTCCAATTGGTTCTATATGGCATGTCCCTTAGATTAGGTTGTTTATCATACCTTTGATACTGGTACTTATTTTCATGAAAACCTTTATCATTTTTATCCATCTTAGCAGTAAGATCCTTCCTTGTACTTACTAATGTAAGACCAGAAAAAGGCATAATAAGAATATCTAGGTAACCAAAAAACCCTAAACAATATGTAAACCTATCTAATCTAACATTAGAGTCATTGAAATGGGAATTCACAAACAACATGCAATAAACACATAAAAACTCCCTTCAAGTGATGCTCAAATGCTCTCCTTTCTTCTCCATAGAGTAGATTACGTTGCTCTTTTGCCAATGACAAAATTGCACAAGTGTTGAAAAGCCAAAGTTGATAGCAAGAATACTAAGAGATAGTGGTTCAAACTTGAATGAGAGGATTGCATATCAATTTATAGAAAATGAGAGACAATTTGGTGAATTAGAATGCATAAAATCAATGCATAATAGAGGGAAAAGGAGGTAGGAAATTGGAAGCATGATTAGGCGATAATTGAATGAGGAAATATGGAAGATATCATGAAGCACCTTAATAGGGATATGAATCACAATTAAGGGATATGAAAAATTAGGTGGGATTAGGAGTAATTAAATCAATTAATAAATCAATATTCATCATAAAACAATAATTAGCATTTATGAAATTATAAAATCCCATAAATTAGAATTAGCCAATTAATTAATTAAAAAATAAATAATTGTGAGGACTTAGGATAAGAATGAATAAATATGATTTATTCATAAAGAGTAGGGACAAATATTAGGTCATCCATCCCAAGAGGATAAATTTTTGAATTGTTGATCAAATTGAAGGTATTAATGTATAATTGAATTGATTTTGATAGTATTAATAGAATTATGACAGGTTCGAGGAATTGATGAACTTTGACAATGCGCCCAAATAATGATGTTTGAAAATGATTGAATAACATCAATGAACTTTGGTGACGCCATAGGATTGAAATAGGAATATGGAAACATCAATAAACTTGGACAATGTTCCCGAAATAATGATGATCAACAATAGCATCAATGAACTTGGACAATACTATTGAATTGATAATGATAACATCGATGAACTTTGACAATGTTATCAAATAGCTGATAAAAGGGATATGAAGCATCGAAGAACTTGGATAATGCCCCTAGAATGATTACAAGATTGATTATATTTAGAAAAGGGTTTGATCGATTTGAAAATTGACTTAATTAGGCATCAATGATCTTGGACAATGCCCCCAAAATGGTTGGAATGAGTCCAAAACAATTCTGAAAAGATTAGGAAGAGAATATAATATATTTGAATTGATTTAGGATGATTTGATATGGTTTAGGATCGAATAGGATCAGTTTAGGGTTGATCAGAATCGATTAGGAAAATGATCAACTTGACAAAGAGAGAAGAAATATTAGTAAATAATTGAACAATTTTGCAATATTCAATTATCGACGAAAGACACAATGTTGTCATATAATAAAGATCATATGTGCAACATAGAGGAATAATTAGATCACAAAACAATTTTTCAACTGTAATGGAAAAAATGTTAAAACATGTAGACTAGTAGGCTTGAACAATTTTTTGGTGTCTACAATTTTCCCCTCTTTGATACAATGTGATTATGAGCGTTGAGTCAAAGAATCTTGAAGAAAATCACATTAAAACATGCCTCAATGATAATGAGATACATAGGTGCTCCCTCAAGAAATCGGCCAAAAAAATCAAATGATAGGTCGATTTGTCGACAATGACGAGACGAATCCACAGCAACAAACAGATCAAAAATCAGAGGTCAATCGTAAAATTTATGAGGCACAAAGTGCAAAAAGTGTCACGACCAACACAAAAGGCAAAGGTTTCACATCCATCTAGGCAACCAATAGGCTATAAAAAAGCTTGGAGAGGGATTTGGAGGTCATTTTCACTCTCACATTTGGAGGAATTTGAGCTCTAAAGAAAGAATGGATTGAGTGCCAATGCAGAATCAGCATGGAGAATGAGTGTGCAGCTACTGACGCTTGGCCAACGCGGGACCTGAGGTGAGTACATCTGAGCCTCTCATTCATTTCTAGGGTTTGCACACTTTTTGAGGCATTTAGGGCTCAAAAATAGGTCAAAATAGTGTCAAACAAGGTCCACATGTGCCAATTGCATAGCTCACATTACCAACTATGTAGTAAGCACACTTGGCATGACCAAGTGCATAGCACACATGACCAATTGCACTGCCTGCACAGTTGGTTAGCCAAACTGCACAGTTGGTAAAGAAAACTGCAAATGGGGGTAAAACTGAGTTTGGGGAGTCCAAAACCTTCCCAAACCTTTATAAACAGGTCAAAACCCTAGTATAAGGTTAAAATTAGGTCAAAGTTGGTCAAATTAGGTCCTGGGTTTGTCAACAAGTAATAGGTAGTACATAAAGTTGACCAAATTTGCATGGTGATCGTAGGAGGAGCTCGCGTTTCCATAGATACAAGAGAGCAGACCAGCGTGTCTGGATATCTGTCACTGACTGGGCAGGCATGAGAGGTAGATCCTAGCATCACTAGGACTTTACTATATCACTTATATGCCCAAGATTAGGGAAAATTTTAGTTTGATTATAGCTCTTGTAGAGCGGTGGCACTCGGAGACTAGCTCATTCCACCTACTGGCAAGTGAGGCAATAGTGACATTGGAGGATGTGTGGCACATCCTCAAGATTCCTATTCATGGAGAGCTAGAAGAGTATGACCCCACAATAGGGAGATCAACACTACACTAATTGTTTGACAACGACAATGAGGACCTTGACATTTGAGATTGTGAGATTAGGTGGGAGACAGTGGCGAGACGGTATGATAGACTGATCACAGTAATATGATGTGTGATCAGAGATCTACTAGTGCTAGACCGACGAGGCCATGGCTTCCCTATCGGCTAGGGGAGAGTCTTAGAGTGCATGATTATGGAGGGCACAGTGTTTTCATGGGGTACGTGCATGTTGGTGATGACCTGCTACCAGCTCCATCAGGTAGCATACAAAGGAGGGTTATCGATTAGTAGTGGGATCATGTTGTTGCAGGTGTGGGCGTATGAGCACATAGCTATCTTTTGGCCCATTTCTTAGAGGATCATACAACCAGACATGCCATACATGTATTTCTATCAGGGAGCACTCACACAAGGGCCACTAGGTTATGCATTATATTTCATACATGAGATAGACATTCTCATAGATTTCACGTGGCGACCATACAGAGATTGCCCTGGATGATATGATGATAGAGAGAACTTACCCTACTGTAGACATGAGAGGTACCTCATTGGGAGGACTATCATAGGTCACATGGTGATCAAGATTTATCTACTGGAGAGATTATGGGGGTAGTCGGGAGAGAGACAGGGAGCACCAAACGGCACAACATTATTTGCATGATCAAAGGGTGAGGTTAGCGCATGGGGTGAAGCACTCTGGACTCAGGTAGCATACGCAGAGTTTGAGAAGTTGCAGCCTAGATAGTGGGGAGCAGGTGCAGATATAGAAGATGCAGGGATGATGGATGAGTATGACTAATGGTTTGTCGAGCATAGGCCTATTCCTCTGACAGATCCGGTGGTTCCAATACCGAGAGTGTGGATGGCTAGTGATGAGAGCACAAAGGAGGAGGATGAGGATGAGGAGGAGGATGAGGATGAGGATAGTGCTGACAGTTATCCTGGCATGATGCCTATGTAGATGGATGAGGACACCAATGATCTGGTATAGGATGATGACATACAGGTACCTGATGACAAGTTTGAGGAGGATAGGCAGCAAAGAAAACACATTGCAGAGCTGACTAGACAGATAGATCGAGTGATGCGTGAGAGAGACACAAATAGTGCCTCATGGGCTATAGAGAGAGCATCATGGATTGTAGAATGATCATCACTCACAACACAGGTGGAGAGATTGAAAGTAGAGAGGGATACTTTGATTACCTCTCGAGATACAGCTATATCCAGAGCACAGAGGGTTGAGGAGTAGTCACGATAGTTCATCAGTACCATCACAGATTTAGGTGTGTGTGAGATTGCAGGGATGCTAGGAGATGCCCATGAGGAGAAGAGATACTAGTAGGTCATGTATGAGAGAGATGTACCGCAAGATCAGTGAGCATTGAGTTACAAAGCATCTTCTATTAAATCGCACTCCAGGCAGACATAGAGCAATGGGGAAGTGTTGGGACCGAGGGGGTCACCTAGATCAGGACAGACAGGGCACCAGGTAGGAGGGGCCTCATATTCTAGACAGGAGATGGATCAGGAGGACCGAGAGAGCAGAGTCTGAACGGAGATTCTCTCTAGCAGAGGGACATTTTTATAGACATGTTATAGATCATGAGTCTGCGGGCCTCAGTGTATACAGACACCTTGATTTTTGTACTCTGATACTTTTTGGAGATATATATATATATATATGACATACAACTATTCTATGATGCACATGATGGATTCTTATGTACATGATTTTACTTTCTTGTTATATGATGATGCCTAGATATTGCAATGTATGTCTTTTTTATGCAATATATACATGTTATGAATGCAATCATTATTTTTGTCGTTTTTGCTTTTGAAATGTATGAATGAAAAATGCAAATGTATTTTTGGATTTTTTTGCTCATCTACCAATAAATTAATACAAAATGCACATTTTTTTGGTGTTTTTTCCTTTTATGAATGCAAAATGCACATGTTTTTGATATACCAGAGTACTAGACCAAGACGACTGCGAGGACTAACTGAAGAAGTGTTAGCAGAAAGCATAAATTAGACGAAGAAATATTAGTAAGATAGAAATATTTTGGCTTTCATAAGTGCAATTATGTCAGAAGAGCTTATTTTGATATTGCAAAACTGGATGCAGCGCATTGTGGCACAAGAGCCAGAGCGATAAGGTCATCCTTTTGCGTAAAAAAACACAATGCAGACAAAGGATGATCTTCTCCATCTCGAATCATATAGTAGACAAGCCCCAAAATTTCATGAGATCATCAAATACACAGAAGAAAAAGCAAAAACCGATCAGGAACCATCCTAGCTACTCTCATAAGTTTAGATATTATCATTGAGTAGCATAGGAACATGATCGAAAAAGAAAAATTAATGAAAGATAAAACACTCACTCAAACAATGTGAGCCAACAGCCATTTTGATCTTTTTGTTACTTGCATTAAATGTTCATTGTGTGATAGCTTAACTATTATTGACTGAGTGGATGATTGATTGACAAGTTGGATAGATTGATTGATAGTAAAGATTGAAAGACCGAATAGGTCCAACCAGATTGAATGTTGAGTCACAGTGATTCAGATCGCGTTGTGAGAATATGATTTCATTAAGCACAGAATGATACATTTGCCCAGGATGTCTGGAAATGTGATGATCGTTATGCAAAAGAAAGACAAGTATGTACAAATTTATTGCAGGTTTTTTGAAGAAGCTTTTGCAATTTTTAGGATTTTTGGGATATTCAAATTTTTTGTGATAATATTTTTTTAGGTCCTTTTATGACTTTTAGGGTTTTTTCATGGCTTTTTATGCTTTTTAGGGATTTTTTCAGCATCATATTTGATTTTTAGGATCTTTGTTCAGGATCGTATTTGATTTTTAGGGATTTTTTTTAGGACATTATGCAATTTGTTTTGAATTTTTTCAGGACGTTATGTAATTTTTTAGGATTTTTAGCTTCTTATTTGGATTTTTAGTATTTTTCAGGTCATTAAAATATTTACAAGTTTTTATCTCAAATTTGATAGTCAAGTAATCTCATGAATAAACCACATTCAACGTCTTGCCCCTAGTTTGAATTCAAATTCAAAGGTTGTATGTGCCAGGAATCCACCCCTAGACAAAAGATAGACTATGTACAGAGGCCAAAGATACATACAGACTGGGTGTACCAAGAAAAAGACAAAGGAAATCAACCAGTTACAGGCCATAAAGGGGCACTAGGGTCTATTAAAAGTGAAAGATATGATCAGGAAAGTACATCAGGATACCAGGTGTAATCATGATAGACATTGGAGCAACAACTTACTATGCTTGGTGCCTATTTGCCAAGTTTTTACCATGGTACTTGCCCAAAGTGCCTGTTTACCAGGTTTTCACTTGTGGACGGGATTTTTCTCTTTATTTCTATTTTTGCATGCAAAGATGCCTATTTACCAGGTTTTCATCAAGGCAACCATTTTTTCTCTTTTTTGATTTTTTTGCTTTTTTTGATTTTTTGAAATTTTTTTAGAAATTTTTGTAATTTTTTTGGTATTTTTTCAGGATCATGCATATTACTTACAGAGGTGCATGTTGTTCAGTGCTTCTAGAAATGGTTCTCCCTTTGGTGTTGTAAGTTGAAATACTCCAAACCCATATGCTGCTGTGACTATATAGGGGACTTCCTATTTTGGCTCAAATTTCCTAGCCTTTTCTCTGTGTGACTGGGTTTTGTAATTCATTTTCAGGACCAAATCTCCAATCTCAAAATGGCAGGCTCAGACTATATTATTGTAGCTCCATTTGAGACGGTCTTGATATGCTTGCAGGTGGACCAAGGCTGTTTGTCTTCGCTCATCTAGCATTTCAAGCTCATGCTTAGAAACTATGTACTTCTCATCATCAACAATCCTTGCAAAGATGCTCTCAGTGATAGAATTTCAACCTCGAGAGGTAAGATGGCCTCAGCGCCATAGACAAGAGAGTATGGAGTGGCACTAGTGGGGTTGCAAATGTTGGTTCTGTAGGCCCAAGGAGATGGATTTAGTTGTAGGTACCAATCCTAGCCAGCATCATTGATAGTCTTTTGAAGAATATTGATTATTATTTTATTAGACGTCTCTGCTTGATCATTGCCTTGTGGATAGTAAATGTTGGAAAATCCATGATGGATTTTGAATTTCTCACAAAGCTTTGTAACATATTTATTTTGGAAAGGGCTACCATGATCAGTAATGATAGCTAAAGGAACTCCATAAAGACAAATGATAAAATTCAGGATGAATTTTGAAACTTGCTTGCCTGTGATATATGCCATAGGGATAGCCTCCACCCACTTGGTAAAATACTTAGTGGTGGTTATGATATACTTATGGTCATCAGAAGATAGAGGTTTAATCTTCCCTACAAGATCAAATTCCCATTGAGAAAAGGGCCATGGAGAAACCACTAGCTGTAGATCTTGTGCTAGATCACAAATCAAATTGCCATTGATCTGGCATTCGTAACATTTCTTAGAAAACTTGTGTGCATCTTGCTCCATGGTGGGCCAATAATATCCAACTCTTACCAGCTTCTTAGCAAGACTTAAACCATTAAAATTTCCTCTACAAATACCATCACGGACCTCATGTAAAGCAGTTTTAGCCTCTCACAAATTGAGGCATCTGAGGAGAGTTTGGTCATAGGCTCTCCTATAGAGGGTATCACCGACGATGACATAACAAGAGGCTTGACGGATAAGGGATCAACATTTGTTTTTAGATAGGGAAGGAGGTAAGATATGGGCATGTAGGTAATCATAAACATCTTTGTACCAAGGGGAATCAGGACCAACAATATCACACATGAGCTCAGATTAAGGAATATTAAATGCAGGAAGCAACAACTGTTCGACGAGAAATTTTCATCTTTCTTCATTGTTTGGCATGTCAATCATAGAGGCAATAGTAACCATAGCATCTGCCCATTTATTTTTTACCCAAGGAAGTTGCCAAAATATGATTGTAACAAATTGATCCTTTAGAAAGTCAGCCAACTGTTTGTAAGGTACTAACTTTTCATCCTTTGTTTCATAATCGTTAGTTACTTGTCGGATGACTAATTGGGAGTCACCATACACTTTCAGATGCTGGATTTTGATGACATTATTTTTCAATTAGTATGCAAAGAAGATCTTCGGTAAACATACACTGAAAGACAGGACAAAGAGCAAACCAAAAATACAGATATCAGAGATCACCGAAAACTGCTAAGTACAAAGAAAATCGATGACACAATTTTGTGTGTAAACTGAAAATGCAAAGTGGAAAGGATAAAGAGGCACCCAACAGTGGAACCTGACAGGTGCATCATAGTGCAAACCAAGAGAACAATCAAAGAGGAACCCAAGAGATAGTTCAATCAAGGAACACCGAGAAACGGTCTAACTGACTTCAAAGCATAACCGGCCGACAGAAACTGAAAGTCAATTGAAACCCGCAAAAAGTGGATCTGACTTCCATGTCAGATAAAAAAGTCTTACTCTATTTATAGAGTCTTGATTTGTTTTTAAAACCATTTCTTTAGGGACAAGAAACATTAATGTAAGTGTTCTAATCAGTCTAACTAATTTAAAACACATAGACTAGGAGATCAAGGTCAAGTTGTAAACTTGTGATCTTAGAGTTAATATTGTTTTACGTGAAACTTGATTAGGTCAATCTATCTTATAAATAGATGTTGTAATCATTAATTATGCATGATGTGAGAATGGATGAGAGGATGATTGAAGCATACAAGCACATCTATGGATCAGACTGAAAGTCTTAAGAACCAGAATAGCAAAAGGTGAACTTGGTTATCAAGAACCAAGAATAGAGGCTAGCGAGCAAGAGAGGTATTATTCAATCACATTAGGTGATATACTTATAAATGTAATCTTAAATAGATCTATAATCAAAAATAGGAGATTGCATACACCAGGTCAAATTGTAATTTGGTTACATTCTAACAAGTGAAGCAAAGTGTAAAAATCCTTTCGAGGAAGGTGGATTTAACCATCCAATTATAAATCTCTTAACTGAGTGCACACCAAATAGTGTTGCTAAAGCTCCTAATAGATTATAATTTAACAGGTCTCCATAGATACTCTTAATAGGGTAGATCATCAGAAGTGATCAAATTGTAAGCCTTAACCGACCCCTTCCAATTTGCAGATAGTGAAGAATTTGTGGGTGCCATCCCCACCGCAGTTCTTACTTCCTAATAGGAGTTTTATGTGTTATCACATTTGTGTTATGTGTCAATTACTTTAATGAATTTTTCTATGAATGTTCACATGTTTGATTAATGTTATGAATTGAAAAATCTTACATCAATATAGTATAGAATATATGGTTGGATAAACAATTGATTACCTAAAGGATAAAGGTTAAAAGATACAAAAGTTTTAGAGGTATTGATTCACCCCTCCCCTCTTAGTACACACTTCCCATTAATTCCAACATTTGGTATTAGAGCTAAGTCTCTTATCTGGAAAATATTAAAGGATTAAGAGAAAAGATCATACAATGGAGAAGTATAGACTTGACAAGAGTATTGAGAATCAGAAGCTACAAATTCAGATCTTCTATGAGCAGTATAAAGAAGCTAGAATTGAGATGAGGCAGTTGTTAGATGAAAGAAAGATTATGGCATCTCGCTGCAATGAAATAGATTACCATGAGGAAGAGATACCAGATTTCTTTGAGTCTTCAGGATCAAATACAAGCAAAGCATCAGACACATCAGAAGAAAGCATCACAAGCCTAAATCAAATCAATCAACATCTGGCTGGACAAGTGAAATCTCTGCAAATCAGTCAAGAAACATAGATGGTAAGAATGATTGATGTCATGAATAGTGCTAATCTAATCGATTTAATTGACACCCTTCATGGGAGGGAACTTTGTTTAAAATCTAAGCAGCTAGAGGATGCTTAAAAACATACACAATCAAAACCAGAAATCAAAGCTCAAATTCAATGGATTGTGGAAATCTAATTGATTTAATTGACACCCTTCATGGGAAGGAACTTTGTTTAAAATCTAAGCAGCTAGAGGATGCTTAAAAACATACACAATCAAAACCAGAAATCAAAGCTCAAATTCAATGGATTGTGGAAATCTAATCGATTTAATTGACACCCTTCATGGGAGGGAACTTTGTTTAAAATCTAAGCAGCTAGAGGATGCTTAAAAACATACACAATCAAAACTAGAAATCAAAGCTCAAATTCAATGGATTGTGGAAATCTAATCGATTTAATTGACACCCTTCATGGGAGGGAACTTTGTTTAAAATATAAGCAGCAAGAGGATGCTTAAAAACATACACAATCAAAACCAGAAATCAAAGCTCAAATTCAATGGATTGTGGAAATCTAATCGATTTAATTGACACCCTTCATGGGAGAGAACTTTGTTTAAAATCTAAGCAGCTAGAGGATGCTTAAAAACATACACAATCAAAACTAGAAATCAAAGCTCATAATCGATTTAAGTGCTAGACAAGCTAAGCAAGAAAGAACACTAGCTATTGATGATAAAAGGAAGATTACTAAAAAGCTACAAGAGAAAGGATCTGAAATACAAAGATTAACAAAATATCATCATGAGATTACAAATCAGATTATTCTTATGAGTCAAGAGGAAAATAGAATGAATGTTGAACTCGTTGAAAGAATACAAGCTATCGGTGAGCTAAGGGAAGAAAATGAAAAGATGAAACAAGAACTTAGAATTTTGCGGCAGCATAATGAAATTATCAAGAAAGCTGAAGAAATCAATAAGAGAATAGATGATTTTCTTGATGGACAACAAAGAATCAACAACAACACCGATCTAGGCTATTCTGAGAATGGAGAATCACCCAATCAAGCCAATCCAAAGAATGTCTATGCAAACCCAAGACCAAGAAAGCTTACACGCAATCACTATGGAATGCAAGGCCATACATCAAATGTATGCAGAGGCAAAATGAAAGGTATTCCTAAATCAACATCTTCATCCATAGGATTTTGTTATAAATGTAACAAGAATGGACATAAAGCATATGAATGTAAGTCTGAGTTGAAACAACCAAAGAAGGAAACCTACATGGAAAAATGCTGTCCTACTTGCAAAATGAATGGTTACACAACTCTTGAATGCTGGAAAAAGAAAAAACAAGCATGGAAGCCTAAAGGTCAAGAAACTGCCTATCAACCAAAAAGAGTCGATAACCAATATGTATGGGATTACAACACATGGAAAAATTGTACAGCATGTGGAAGATTTGGTCACATTGTTGCAAACTGTATGAAATAGTGGACAAGAAAGTCTAGAGGCTGGACTAACCCCAGAATGGAATGCTTACACTGTCATAAAGTTGGTCATCTCAAGAAAGACTGCAGAGACCGAATGACAGAGACCAACACATTTCCCAATGGAAACACCATTGAAGACATCTAGAGAATCAGAGACAAAATGTGGAGAAAAGCTTCAAACAATGATGAAGCTAGATCAAGCAATGAAAATGGTGACACCCCATCCAATGGATATGGTGACATCACCACCCCCACCTAAATAGAACAAGTATGGAACTACATTACACTAAGTAGTATTTTACATCAGTTCCATAATATGTTGATAGAATGCCAAATTAGCATAACTAAAGATGTATCATAATATTACTTGTTAAAATCTATGATAACTATTCCATTGGGAAATACATACCGAAATCCATCAGTATATGCTCAAAGCTGAAACTGCCTACACTTACCGAGAATCGTCGGTTAACATGTAAAAGCAAAGTTTCTATTGTAAACTGAGACTCGTCGGTAAAAGTGAGAAGTTAGAAAACTGCCCCAAAGAATCATGTTTTCACCAAAGAGAGAAGTTAATGTTTAAACTGATGACTCTATCTTCACACACCGAGGAGTGGCTGAGCATTAATGACTCACTTTTAGGGTAAACATTTATAAAAGGGCGATGGAAGGGTTTCATTATTCACCAATGAGCAAAGCAGAGTGATGAGAGTGAAATTTGAGCACACAGTGAAAGCATCATAGAGCAAATTCAACTCAACCTAGAGCACTCCAAATAGATCAGTAACCACTACATGAGTAAACAATAAGTCCCTATGATAACCGAGAACTCTGTTTTACACATTCACAAAAAGCCCTAAATATTTGAAACTATGGCCACAACTTCAAGAACCATCAAACTGAAGAATATCAAGAAGGATGAGGTTAAACTTATCAATAATTCTACCTGTGAGGAACCCCACTACAAGATTTTTCCTGAGGTTGCATCACAACCCGAAAATGGTGGAGCATTCTTGCGAATACCAGATAGGGTTTTGATCGTCAAAGATGTGCGAGCATACATCCACTGCAAGATTGCAAAAATTAGTGACTTAGAGGTGGAACAAGCTTTCAAGAAGCTATGTAATGAGGATGGATCCATAAAAGATGAGCACAAAAACATAGAGGAGAAAGGTCTCACTAATGCTCTATTGTTCCCAAAGGTATTCAAAATTGAGTGGATTTGGTTAGTACTAAGATAAATTCACAACCACAAGCTATGGCTGGATGAGCCTAAAATGATAACCCAAGATGTTATTCATGCAGTCACTCGTTACCATATAACCGATAAGGTAAAGGCATTGAAACACCCAACCAAGGCTAAAATTGAAAAGAACACATGAGCCAAGTGTGATGGCAGAGGACTGAAGGTATCCACTATTACCAATGATGAACTAAAATTTGGAGCATGTGTCATAGGCTACAAATTCTTCCAAGATAGCAGGATGAATAGAATAGCATCTAAAGTAGTGGATACAGCTTATAAAATTGTAAATAAAGGAACTCAGTTGGATCTGTTAGAACTTCTACTTAACCATTTAGAAGAAAACTTGAGAAAAATCACAAATGCAAAGACAAACACATGTAAGTTTGGCTCACTTATCATGTGCATTTTCTTTTACTTCCAAGAATAATTTCCATCAGTAGGAGATGTAAAATGGGATACCACTAGACCAGTCACCATACAGATCAGTGAATACATAACATTACAGGGAGACAACTTTGAAACAGTTATGGATGATTACCCTACTGGATTCAAGGACAAAATACAAAAAAGAGTAAGGATCCCTGAGCAACTTATTGAGAAATTCAAGAATGATATATGTTTCATGGTTGACACCGACCACACATACATTAAACTTGTTGTACCAAGGACAACATGGTTACAACCTTTGGACTATGAGGTAAATATTGATCAAGCATCCAATGCAATCAATGCTTTGATAAATGAACCCTTAGACAAGACACAACCAAAGTTTGAAACTTATGAGGAGGCCAAATAAAGAATCAAAAGTAGATTGGTTGTAAAGAAAATTGATAGGAAGAAAGATAAAATGCTTAAGAATTTAAAGAAAATACTGTCAGTTACAGAGGAGGAAACTAAACAAAAGGAAGAAACTAAAGGACAGTCACCCATCAGTGAGGCTGAGCAAGTAATTGACTCTGAGTCTACAGTGTCAAATACTCTATTATCTACACCAGTAAAGAAGCCAAGAACCACAGCTACTTCAAGGACAAGAATCCAAATAGCTAAGGACACAAGTCCTTCACCCTTTAAGAAAGGACAAGTAAGAACCTACAAGAGGAAATTGGCAACACAGAAAAGAGGGCCAACAAAGAGAAGGAAGTTCATTAGAACTAGAGAAGATATTGAGGACACAGAACAAGATGAAGGTGTTCAAGAGGAAAAGAACAAGATACCTGAAATAGTTGATGAAATATGTGCCTCATTTATCAAAATAGGTAATGCAAATAGTAGGAAGTTCAAGCAATGGTTAACATTGGATCCCTTGGATCAAAATAAAATTGAGGAGGAAATCATTGAAATGATGTGCATATATTATTACCTCCCAATACAACTGGTAGACAAAATGCCCAAAGAACTTCAAGATGGACTATCGGCAAGATGGAATTTTCCCTTGCACTCCAAAAAAGAAATCAGGGAAAGATCCCTAGTATTAGTCATGCCTCCCAAATCCAAAATGGAGGAAATAAAAGCAATGATGAAAGCTCATTCCAAAAGGTTCTCACTAAAAATAAGAGCCTTCCAAGTGCTAAAAGCATGTCTACTCGAGTTAGACCAAAAAAGTGAATCTAAATGGAGAAAAATACTTAATATTCCTGAAAAGGAAACAAGTCCCGAGCCATAGAGAGCTCCAACCGAGAATCAGGAAATCAAGAATGATCAAGATACTAAGAGCATAGAACCAATTATCATCACAAATGCGGAATTGGAAAAGGAGGAACTGGACACCAAAGGCAACAAGGATATGGATGTTGCAGATGAGATATGGTCGGATACCACTATGGGCAACATTGTGGACAACATAGTCATTGACATAACCGATGATCCAGCAGAAGAAATACTGAAAGATGAAGATATCACTGTTATCAAGGATAATACTGACAAATAGGATGTTGGCACTATACCAAGAAAATTTTCAATTTCCTAGCATTGGCATTTTCCCCACGTATTTTGGTTCAAATCCCATGTCTTATTGTGCTAAAAAAGTCAAATAATGGTTAAAAATCATCAAAGATGCTTTGTTTCAAATGTTGGTCGCACACCCGCGCTGGTCTTTTAACATGTTTTCAAGGTGTGTGAGTGAGCGGTGAGTCATTTTAGTGTCAATCGCGTAGTCGCGGTAAAATTGTGTCAAGTCATGTTAGCACTGCGAGTGAGCAGTTTGGTTGTTAAGAAGTGTAAATCGCGCAATCACAATGTAATTTTAAAGTTAGGTCATAAGCTTGCGGCTGAGCGAGTTGGAAATGGTTCTATTTATCGCTCACTCATGAGGGATTAACTTTTTTAAAAGAAGATCTAGCGATTCTGTGATGATTTAAAGTATTGTGTGTCGCATAGTCGCTATGATATTATGTTTATAACTTTATGCTTTGTGACTGAGCGAATGTTATAAAAAAGGGTCTTGTCGCACACCCACATTAGGTTTTCATGTATGTCTTTTTAAGTCAACGAGTGTGCAAGGAAGTCAGGTTGTAGATGTCACTCACTCGCGCAAGTTCTAACTCATATGTGTTTTGCAGTGCGAGTAAGCGATTCATTGTGCAGAAGTTATCAGTGGAAAGTTTGTCACTCAGTTGCCAAGGTGTTTTCAATGTTGTAAAAGGTGTGTGGGTATGTGACTATGATATCATTTGTGTTCTCGCTCACCCGTTGATGATTTGAAGTCTAAAGAAATGAGCTCGCGAGTATGCAATAAGGAAAAGAAAAGGCTATCGCTCACTCACCCATGAATAAAGATAAAAGGAAAATGCTCAGCGGGTATGTGATTGAAGAAAGTATGTTGGCAACCTCCCACTCACAGTTGATAAGATAGTTAAGTTTTCAAGCCTGCGAGTGCGCGATGGAGAAAAAATGAAATTTTCACTCAGCTGCTCACAGATTGAAGTAAAGAAAAAGGGGTTAGCGAGTGTGTGATAAGTAAGTTTTAAAATTTTGATAAAAGAACTCACTCAGCCGCAAAGGATTAAGTCATAGAGAATTTTCAACAGTGAGTCTGCGACCGAGAAGAAAAGGGGTCATCGCTCACTCGCTAATATTATAAGTTGAAGTATTTTGTAGCGCGACTGCGTGACCAAAAAATAATACATGGTTATTTTGAAAACCCACTCACTCACTCAAGCAAAAGACATGATAAGTGAGGATCAGTGAGTGTGCGACTAGGAGATGACTGAGTAATAAAGACCATGTCACTTACTTGTAGAGTTTCAATGAAAGTAAGATCCTGAACGGCGAGTCCATAACTAATGAAAAGAAAGAATGATGTCGCTCACTCGCTCAAATACAAACATAAAGCATTAAGAGATAGTGTTTGCACGATTGAGAAGTAATGAAGCTATTAGTAAGGTCATCGCCCAGTCGCAGAGCATACAAGCCAAAGCAAAGATAGAATGCGAGTACGCGACTAAATGAAGAAAAGGGTCTTGTCGCTCACTCGTGAGAACAAATTTGAATATGAGAAAGGTACAAATAGTTGGTGAAAAATTGACATGTGGTTTATTTCAAGCCTACGAGGGTAAAAAAGGAAAAAAAAGGTGTGTACTTTTTCCAGCAGGGATCATACAGTTTGAATTAATGGCAACATTAGTTACAGAGAGATGATTTCATAATTCTGCAAGTGTGAGAATTTGACATTCAATTGGACAAGACGCTAATTTGATGACTATAAGTTTGAATGATTGAGCTTGATTTTGTACAGCTCTCATTTCTACATCCTAAGATTTCCTGTGAAGAATGCTAGAGCTTGTTTGTCTGAAATAGTTTGTCTGAGATAGTAATTTGAAGAAGAAGGATGAGTCAAGCTATCGTTCCCGCTGCCTCACAAGGGTCTGAGATGAAGAAGGAGGTTACACTAAAGAAGTATGTGGAAGAATTTTCTAAGTTGTTGCCTGGGACTTTGAATACAAACAGTGAAAATTGGGATGAATGGAAAGATAGATGGTGCTAATGCAGGAACCCGGTCACCCCGAACTACTCTGGTAATACCTTATTCCATTATTTTTGGAATAATAGGATTAAATTAGTTCCCATTTGCAATCCATGGGATTTGAATATGGAAAAATTGATTGTGCCTAATGTCTATATTGACATAGGCCTTATTACAGAACTGGCTAAGAATTACTGCCCAGTAGCTAGGGTAATCAGGAAGAAAAATAAAGATACCTTAGTTTCAATAGATAGGAGGTCAGTGGCAGAAGTTTTCAGGATCACTGGTGCATTGTGCACAAATATTGATTTGAAGAAAATTAAGGCAGATTATATCAAGAGAGAGTATTTGATTAAGAAATATGAAATGCCCAAATTCATGCCCAGGGTAGATAGGCACCTGGCGAAAATCCCAGACAATCTCAAATCACCTTTTGACTTATCATTATTTCATCATTACATAAAGTGCACAGTCTATGGCTTGAGCAGAGTTTTAGGTTTTGATGGAGATTCTATAGTGCCACAAGATTTACTTATGATGGCTATGAATATTTAGCACCCAGTGTTAGAATAGTCCCAAAGGATAACTAAGAGGGGGGGTGAATCAGTTATCAGTACCTTTAATTCTTTTTTACTTCTTTAACTTTAGAATATAATAAAGTAAATGCACATTCAGATAACACAGTACACAACACACAGTTTGATTACGGGGAAACCAAATGGTAAAAACCCCGATGGGAATTAGCACCCATAATGAACTATACTTGTTTATAGTAATCCCTATTAGAAGATATTTCAACCATGTTAGGAGTTGTACTTTACAATGCAATAAGTATAGTGACCTAGTTAAGGGTCTAACCCTGTTAGGAGTCTTTTATAAATAACCCTGTTAGGGGTGAGGACTCACTGTCCAAAAGCTCACTGCTTCAATGGTGAAGGCTACAACCTTCTGTAGAATAGCTATGCACTATATTTGATGATGAACTATAGAGTAGACCTGTTGTCTTGATCAGTTCTAGTGTATTGTAATCTTTTACTTCTTCTTCACATAGATCCTTGATGAATGAAACACAACTGATATTCTTCTCTATACATTTTTTGTCTCTTCTATTATCATTCACACTTAGTGTATCACAAATGACTTGCTATAAGTATCTTACTCAAAGTATGAGATCATGGGACCTGTAAGACAACTCTTCATAACATCCTTGATGGCTTTACTAATCACGCAAGCATAATTACAACTACACAAATATAAACTGAATAGATGTGACGCTTCACTAAGTCGGCCTTACCAAATTATCTCTAACTTTGCAATCTTCTTGAAACACATTTGGTGCCTTTAGATAACTATTATCAACTCAAAAATAATCATGAATATACACACACATATCCTAAAGATAGGCGCAACTCAAGAAACACGTTAAATGTATCATCTCTAAACAGATACTCTTCCAGAACTGTAACTGCCAATAACAGAATTACATAACTTGACTAAAACATCATATCTAGATTTGCGTGTATGAAAATAAAATACTAAACATGTCTACAACATGTATCTAACCATGCAAGGCTTGATATCATCATTCTGATAAGTACATACATAATCACTATTGTGTATTATATGGTGTCATTAATGACAAACATACAATCAATCAACTGCACAGAAACAAATCTCCAACAATCTCCCCCTTTGACATTGATGGCAAAATATGATATTAAAAGAATCCTCTGTTCATGGTGTCCTCTTTCTTTTACAATCTTCTCAATATCCTCATCAAAGATTCCTCTACATTGCTACAGTTCCTCTGACTGTGTATTTGTTCCATATATACTCCCCCAGAGTATATTCCCCCCCTTAGTACATACTCCCCCTTTGACATCAATGGAAAAGGGTGCCATAAACCATTAGGCATAGGTACTACTCCAGAAGTAGAGTAGTCAGCCATTTATTAGTCACAAAGGATTGATGTTCTTCCTGTATTCTCTAATCAGACTTAGGAGAGGGAATTACTCCCAACTTCTCTCTGAGATACTCAAAAGTGTCTTTTGATAAAGGTTTTGTGAAAATATCTGCCAAATGTTCTTTGGTGCTCACATAGTCCAATTTCACTTCTTTGTCTGCAACCTTTTCTCTTAGAAAATGGTACTTGATCTCTATTTTTTTTTATCTTTGCGTGCATCACAGGGCTCTTAGACATGTTAATAGTGCTAGTGTTATCACAATGAATAACAATAGGATAATCAACTTGAATACCAAAGTCTTTAACCATCTACTTGATCCAAACCATGGTTGAACAATTCAGTGTTGCTGCAACATATTCAGCTTCTGTTGTTGGCTGAGAAATATAGTTCTGCTTCTTGCTTATCTAAGAAACCAGCCTATCTCCAAGAAACACTGCTCCTCCTGAAGTACTCTTCCTATCATCAATACAACCTACCCAATCTGCATCTGTATACACATGAATTTGTATATTCTCTGATTTAGGATAACATAAACCATAGTCTATAGTTCCCTTTAGATATCTAAATATCCTCTTGATTGCCATTAGGTGATTCTGCTTGGGTTCAGCTACAAATCTTCCAACAATGCCAACTGCATTAGATATGTCAGGTCTAGATTGAGTTAGATAAATGAGTTTTCCAATCATATATTTGTACAATGTTTTATCAACTACTGTCTAATCATCATCTTTTGAAAGCTTGATTCTTGTTATCATAGGAGTGCATACTGGCTTACAGTCTTCCATCTTAAAGGTCTTCAATATTTCCTTCACATATTTTTATTGATTAATGAATATACCTTTATCTGTCTGCTTTACATTTAGTCCCAAAAAGTATTTTATAAGACCAATCATGCTCATTTCAAATTCATTCTGCATTTCTTTTTCAAATGTTGTACTTATCTTGTCATTACCTCCAAAGATAATGTCATCAACAAATATGGCAACTAGTAGTAATCCATCAGGTGTTTCTTTTGTGAATAGGTTACAATCTACTGCACCTTTCTTGAATCCAATCTTGGTAAGATAACCATCAAGTCTCTCATACCAAGCTCTTGGGGCCTGTTTAAGACCATAGAGTGATTTCTTCAATCTGCATACCATGTCTGGTTTATCTAAAAGATTAA
>MU224254.1:3321429-3342775 GCA_018584345.1 Thuja plicata | reverse complement strand
ATCCAATCTTGGTAAGATAACCATCAAGTCTCTCATACCAAGCTCTTGGGGCCTGTTTAAGACCATAGAGTGATTTCTTCAATCTGCATACCATGTCTGGTTTATCTAAAAGATTAAATCCTTCAGGCTATTCTATGTAGACTTCTTCCTTCAAGTCACCATTCAGAAAAGCTGACTTCACATCCATTTGATAAATTTTAAAGTCTTTGAATGTTTCATAGGCCAAGAACAATTTAATGGATTCCAGTCTGCTCATAGGGGCAAATGTATCAGTGTAGTATATTCCTTCTCTCTGCGCATATCCTTTACATACCAATCTTGCTTTGTTTCTTACTACTATACCATATTCATTCATCTTGTTTCTAAATACCCACTTTGTTCCAATCACATTTTGTTCACTGGGTCTAGGGACCAATTCCCATGTATCATTTTTAGTTATCTAATCTAATTCTTCTTTCATTGCATTCTTCCAATCAGAATCATTACAAGCATCTTCAACACTTAAATTTTCAATCTGTGAAAGTAAACATACCTCTTCATCCATTGTTAGACTTTTTGCTTTTGATCTGGTCAAAACACTGCTGCTCTGATCTCCAATGATATCATCTTTAGAGTGGTATCTAGATGTGAATTTAGGAACCTTAGGTGTGACTTCTTCTTCTGTAGTCTAAGATTCTTCTCTGCTTGATTCAGGATCATTGCATGAGACATCAATGCAATCAAACATTTATTCAATAATAGTATCTTTTCTGCTAGGCCTGGGTTCATCTTCAATCATAGGTGCATATTCATAGTACCTCTCTTGAACCATAAACTTCTCATCAATTTTTACATGAGCACTTTCAATTATCTTTTTAAATCTCAAATTGAAACATCTGTATGCTTTGCTTTTTGTAGAGTAACCAAGGAAAATACCTTCATCACTTCTAGCATCAAACTTACCAACACCATCATCTCTCTTGATGTAGAATTTGCTGCCAAAAATTTTGAAATACTTTACTGTAGGTACATTACCAAACCAAAGTTCATAGGGTGTCTTATCTGCGTCTGGCCTCAATTGAGTTCTATTGATAGTATAGACTATTGTGTTTACTGCATATCTCTGATATGTGTGCGCAACTTTTCCTTCAATCATCATAGTGCATGCTGTATCAATATAATCTTGTTCCTCCTTTCTGCAATCCCATTTTGTTGAGGGGTTCTAGGAGAACTTAACTGTCTTTTTATTCCATGTTCTTCACAGTAATCATAAAACTGATGAGAGGTGAACTCTCCTCCTCTATCTGATCTCAAACATTTCAGTTTTAATCTAGATTCATTCTCAACCTTAGCTTTGAATATTTTGAACTTCTCAAAGGCTTCAGACTTCTCTTTTAAGAATGCAACCCACATCATCCTTAAAAAATCTTCAACAAACAAAGTGAAATACCTTTCTCCGTAGTATGATCTTGTTTGAGTAGGACCACATAAATCTGTATGCACTAGGTCCAATTTTTTTTCAGCTGAGTTCTACTTGCTTCTGAAGGAACTCCTTACATGCTTTCCCATAACACATTCCCTACACATTGTCTCAACTAGTCTTGCAATACTTGGAATGTCTCTAACTGCCTTGACATTACTTATCTTTACTATGTTATCAAAATTAATATGATAGAGTCTCTTATGCCATAACCAACTATCATCCACTTTTGAAACAAAACAAATTACATCTGAATTGAGCTGAAAAACATTACCTTTTGTTTTGGAGCCTGATGCAATCATGTCTCCATCCTTTTTGTTAATGATGCACTTTTTGTCTTTGAACTCCAAATGATAACCTTTGTCAAGTAGTTGTCCAACACTTAGCAAGTTATGATGTAATCCATCAACATACAGAACACCATTTATCTTGTTCTTTCCATCCAAAGTGATAGAACCTCTGCCTATGATAGGTTTAGGAGTGTTATCTCCAAATCTAACCATACCACATTTTTATTTGTCTAAATGAACAAATATATCTTTTCACTTGTCATATAGTGAGAGCATCCACTATCAATGATCCAATTAGTTCTAATGTCTGCTTTGGAAATTAGGGCTAACTCTTGTTTTTCCTTTTCATCTATAATGTCCATTTTCTTGAGCAACTTTTCCATGTCTCTAAGGGAAATGAATCTAATTTCATCCTCTCCCTAATCTTCATTAGTTACACCTTCTTCAACATGGTAACATTCCTTCTTATATTTAGGTTTGTAATCAAATTTGAACTTCTTGACTCTTGTGGGACACTTAGATGCAAAGTGACCAATCTTGTTGCATGAAAAACATTTGAATGGAAGTTGTCCTTCATATTTTCCTTTTCCTTTCTTTTCTCTTTTAGCAATCATAGTAATGATATCTTCTAGTTCTTCATCAACTTCTTCTTTCTCATTATGGCTAGAGATGTGTAAGGATTTCTTACCATGGACTGAGGCTTTGAAAGTTGTTTCACTTTTAGGTTTAGTGTTCAATCTTGATATCTCAAATGTAGAGATTTTACTGATCAAAGTCTCTCTCTTGAAGTCTTGTGAGAATTGCATGGTTTCCTCTAGAATACTTATCTTGTTTTCATATTCTGATGTTAAGGTAGTTAACAGTTTGTCCATTATATCTTCTTCTGATATTTCTCCACCATTGTTTCTGATTCCAGAGACTGCTTCATTTATCCTTTGATTGTAAGCTCTAATTTTCTCTTCAGGTAACATCTCAAGACTGTTGTATTTATTTTTCCATGTCTTCCTATGTGCATTCTTTGCTTGAATATCTCCTTCAAACATATCTTATAAATACTTCCATATGGTGTATGCTCTGTCAATTTTCTTGATCTCAAAAAATTCACTGTCGGATAGGGCACTGATTAGGGCTTCTTTAGAAATTTCATTATTGGTAAATGTATCCTTTTGTCTAATAGTAGCATCATCCTTTGCAAGGTCTTTCAGAGATGGAATAACAACTTCTTATGTAGCTATTTCAAAGATCTCAAAGCCAACACACTGTAAATGTGTTATCATTTTTTTTTTCCAATCCAGATAATTTTCTCCGTCGAACTTAGGGCTCTCTTTTCTGAAGTAAGACATCTGATCTACCTTAAGTTGTTAGTCTTCTTCTCCAAGGCACTTGGCTCTGATACCAATTGTTAGAATAGTCCCAAAGGATAATTGAGAGGGGGGGTGAATCAATTATCAGTAACTTTAATTATTTTTTACTTCTTTAACTTCAGAATACAATAAAGTAAATGCACATTCAGATAACATAGTACACAACACAGTTTGATTACAGGGAAACCAAATGGTAAAAACCCCGGTGGGAATTAGCACCCACAATGAACTATACTTGTTTATAGTAATCCATGTTAGAAGATATTTCAACCCTGTTAGGAGTTGTACTTTACAATGCAATAAGTATAGTGACCTGGTTAAGGGTCTGACCCTGTTAGGAGTCTTTTACAAATAACCTTGTTAGGGGTGAGGACTCACTATCCAAAAGCTCACTGCTTCAATGGTGAAGGCTATAACCTTCTATAGAAAAGATATGCACTATATCTGATGATGAACTATAGAGTAGACATGCTGTCTTGATCAGTTCTAGTGTATTGTAATCTTTTACTTCTTCTTCACATAGATCCTTGATGAATGAAACACAACTGATATTCTACTCTGTACATTTTCTATCTCTTCTCTTATCATTCACACTTAGCGTATCACAAATGACTTGCTATAAGTATCTTCCTCAAATTATGAGATCATGGGACCTAGAAGACAACTCTTCATAACATCCTTGTCGGCTTTACTAATCACGCAAGCATAATTACAATCGTGCAAATATAAACTAAATAGACGTGACGCTTCACTAAGTCGGCCTCACCAAATTATCTCTAACTTTGCAATCTTCTTGAAACACGTTTGGCACCTTTAGATAACTATCATCAACTCATAAATAATCATGAATATACACACGCATATCCTGAAGATAGGTGCAACTCAAGAAACACATTAAATATGTCGGCTCTAAACAGATACTCTTCCAGAACTGTAACTGCCAATAATAGAATTACACAACTTGACTGAAACATCATATCTAGATCTACGTGTATGAACATAACATACTAAACATGTCTAAAACATGTATCTAACCACGCAAGGCTTGTTATCATCATTCTGATAAGTACATACAAAATCACTACTGTGTATTATATGTTTTCATCAATGAGAAACATACAATCAATCAATTGCACAGAAACAAATCTCCAACACTCGGAGGTTAATACTGATTATGACTATGTGGGATACATAGTTGATGCTATTCATGCTACATTAGTGGAGATACAGTCAGATGCCCGAGTACCTACATTCAAGCATTATTCTCATCTAATGTATATGATCTTATATTGTAATAAGGCATTTATGGATAAAGAGCTTGAATTGTTTGTTTCAGAGTATGGTGTTGAAGCACCAATCCAAAGATGGACTCTAGTATGGGATAGTTAATCCATCAACTCTTCATTTGTATGCTTTTGCAATTGGATTGTGGATCCAATTTTTAATTTGTTGGGAATAGATAGGCATAGACTTCCCTTTGAAATTAGTAAAGTTTTGAGACCTTGGGATTATGTTCCAAACTGGCCTATCTCTCACAATTGGGCTGAATTTTCATTTTTCGATTACATTACTATCATCAGAGTATATGATTGTACACAACCACCTCACATCCCCCCCAAGTTTGTTCCTCTTAGGGTTGCATTTTTAGAATTTATTTGGAAAATCACTTGGGTTGATAAGGAGTTTTTAGATGGACATAAGAAGGGCACTTATATCCCTAGATTATGGGTAGGTTTTGACTTCTCCATTGTGAAAAGGGTTTTTTTACTTGATAAATTAATTCTTGAAGCAATATAGAATGTCTACAGCAGTTCCCAGGTTTTGTGATCCATAACAGTTTATACAAACAACCTTGAGAAGATGACTCCTTGGCAGAAGATTAGAGATCATGAGCCACCGGATGATGAAGATGTTGTAAGGAATAAGTTAAATAAGCAAGAAGTCTAGGAAAGGAGAAGGAAATGGAATGAACTCCTTAGGGTAGAAGCTGAATGGAAAGAATCTGACAATTCTTTCTCTAGTTTTTTCCCTGATCTCCCATATTTACAAAGGATAGAGGAAATGCTTAAGTCCTATGATACTCTAATGGCACAGGTACCACAGTTCAGTGCTGAGGATGCACAATCTCAAGGGTCCCCAATTCCTATTGCATTGCATGACCAACAACATCAAGAACAACATGAAGAACAACAGGAAGAAGAGCATTAGGAAGAAGAAGAGGCCAGTGAGGAAGCCACCTCAGCTAGAGAACCACCCAGGAAGAAACAAAAGAAAGAGCATAAGATGGTGCAGGACAGGAAAAGTATGGCCAAGGCCATGATTACTGAACATGGAAAATATTTCAGAAGATTGAAGAAACAAATACAAAAGGAGCCACAGGAAGAAGGCCAAGGTGATAATTAGATGGTTTTATTTCAGGAAATGGATGAAAGAGTAATGATGGAAAAAGAATTCATTGAGGATGATGAATTTATAAAGTCTAAAGAGTTTAAGACTTTTTTGATAAAATTGAAACAAAGGGACTTGAAACAAGGATTGACTGCAGGTGAAGGCCAATCAGATAAGAATGAGGAGATTATGAAAACACTCTAGGATTATGATCCTAAGAGTGAATTAATCACTGTGGAGCAAGCCAGGTTGTTGGTACAGAATAGTGGATTGATGTTGATGCCTGGTTGGGATTTACAGTCCACATTTGTTATTGATCAAATTAGGAGGAAATAAGATCCCCTATTAAAAATAGAGTTTGAGATGGATGAAGTGTTGAAAGGATCGGGATTTGATCCTAAATCCAAGACTCTGGCTATATGGTCATTGGCCCCTGCCACACAAAAGCCTCTAGTCATGACTATCAAAGAGGAAAAGAGGGCAGACAGAATGATATGAAACTTGCAGAATACTTCAGACACTGAGATAGCTTAGTTAATGACACAATTTTCATTCATGAACTTGGAAAAGGTTGATGACCTGTCCAAGAGGTATGAAACAGCTTTTGGCCAAATGATGGCCTTAGCGAAAAAACATGAAGAAGTGGTAATTCATAACCACAATTTAGGTGAGCAAATTATGAAATTAAAGGCAGAATTGGAAGAAAGTAAAAGAGAAAACACTCCAATCCCTGAGGAAATAGAAAAAGTTGAGACAAATATTGCTATTGGAGTAAAGGAGGACTCAACATTGGTAGAAGGCCAATCCAACGAACTGTCATAGGAGTAAAACATAAATGTTATGTCTATTATATTGCCCATATTGCAGCATAGGATTGATGTTTTAAAATAGAAAACTAGCATAGTATATACACTATATGGGTCATTACAAGAAGCTTCGAAGATAGCTGCAGAAGCCGTGATTTTCTTGGAACCCACTTTCAAAGTTTGGTCAAGGAGGGAAAGGCTCATTGATAAATTGAAAACCGCTATGTTATATAGTGATAACTTCCCGGATAAGATAATAGATACCATGGAAATGATTAGTGAGTTAAATGACACTTTTTCCTTTTTCAATGGAAAATCTGATTTGATAGATAACAAGCTACAACTATTTGGTGATCAGTGCCCCTCCCTGATCCCAAAAATTTATGATGAAGCAGGTGTTTTAAAAACACAATTAGATTGGATAGTTGTCTTTGATGGCATACTCAAAAATGAAGATTTGAAGCAACATTTAGAAAAGGATATAAATGCTGAGTACTGCAATGAATTAATTGATAACCTCTTCAAGATTGAGAGAGATATGGCCAAGTTTGTTTCTGAGGCCAGAACCGCCATTGATGCCAGGTGGATAGAAGTTGTTGCAAGATTGGAGAAGAAAAAGACCTTTGATTGGCCCACTGTCAAAGAGGTGAACAAGTGAGAGGCGAAGATGAAAGGATGAGGAGGATGCTATCAATAGCAACAACAAACCTTATTCAGACTTCACCAACAGTTGCCACCCATGTTCTGTTGCAAGTTTTTGTTTTATGTTAGTTGCAAAGTTGTTGCAAAAGGATTTGTAAATATTTCCCAGTAAGTCCATAGCTTGTTGCATCCTTAGTTATAAAAGGGTTCCAAGACTACTAGGAAAAGGATAGCCATTTTTATTTTGAGAATGAAAGTGTAATTATATAAATTCTAGTTCAAAACCAATCCAATAGGGTTTTTTGAAAATTACTGTTGAATGTAGCAAGCAACTTTGATTATGAATAGAAATGAAATCCATTAATAGTTTCTGAAGCATATAATGACTATTGTGTCTTCATTTTGGTATTCTAAATTTTATTTAAATTGAATATTCAAGGAATGTCCAACGTATACATCTGTCAGGCAGACTATGAAATAATTTTAGGGTTCTTTCAAGGAAAGACTAAAATTGCCTTTGGAGTATTTCAGTAAGATTTAGGGTATACAATAAATTTGATGAATTAATTTGTTATGTGTGTCAAGATAGATATATAAGGTATATCTATGTTTATGTCAGATGTTGTAGTTGTTTTAAGTTCATGTTCATGATCAAGCTGGTTAAAATTGTTCATAATTAACTCCATGCCCTAGGACTAAGCACTGGTTTGTGTTCATTCAAAATAGGTGACTATCAATTTTAAAATTGATCTTTACCTTTATATGTTGATTTGTTTCAATAAATATTACAGTGATCAACTCCTGTAATTCCATTTATATTCTACTAGAATAATTTAGTGATTTGATTATTTTGAGTTAGAAGGGTAATCCCGCCTGAGTTAATGGAGCTCAAAGCATAGGAGGTTTAAAAACCTTGTTTCTGTCATTTCTATATCTTGCATGGTCAGTGCTTGGGATAAATAGAGCAAGCTCTCTGAGAATATTTTCATATTAGCAAGAAAAGGAACTAACATAAGACATGACATTTGACACTTCACAGGTGAACATATCAAGCAACATGCCAATATTAATGTAAGCCATCAACATACTTCAAGAAAAAGACAAATCACCTGACAAAGATTTAAGCATTCCTGGATATGGGGGGGAAGAAGGAAAGAAAGACAACACCAATGAATAGAATGTCATCAGAGACACTCCTATTGTAACTGAAACTAACAAGGTTACAGAATGAGATTTACAACAAACAGATGGAGATACTACTGAGAAGGATGCACAGAAAAAGGAAGATGAAGTACATAAGGATATCGATGAAGGAGAAAAAAAAAAAGATGACATTCCTGAGGTAACCGAACAAGTTGCTACAGATAATGTAAAGGTTGATGTGGAGACATCTACTCAAAACTGAAAAGCTCACACTGAAGCACAACAGCAAAAAGAGGCAACACCACAAATCACTTCATCCAACACAATAGAAAAAGATGAGAAGATGGCTCTGGTTCTACATTCAATTGAAACTCAAAAGAAGAAGAAGAAGAAGAAGAAATTCAAAAATAGTAAGTTGGAAGTCACTCTAGATGAAATCATTGAGATACCCAAGTGTGACCCAACTACACTTGACTATGAAGCACTTAAAGAGTACGGTGAAATATGCCAAAAGATGGCACTATAGGAGAAGCTGAGAAAGTAGCACCGAGACTCCATGGTACTAGAAACAACTAGGGACATCTTGCACCAAATTGTACCAGATGTTGATGTTGATCACAATATACCTATCCTTGATCAAATAGTCACTCTCATTGATGCCATTACAATGTAGAACATTGAAGAAGGCAAGGAAATTGAGGAGAGAGAATAGCATAAATATTAGCACAAAATTATTGAAAAGATCACCCAAGAAGTGTCAGAAAACAAGGAAAAGCTTTTAGAATTCATAAGTGAATTAGATCCAATAATTACTGAAGCTATTTCCTTGATCCAACAATTGAGCACACTTGACAAATTCACTAAGGAGCATAGTGATAAAATAGCAAAGTTAGATTCTGATCTAGCTACTAGTGCTAAAGGCTTAACCACCGAGGACAATGCAATAAAATTACATTATGAAAAGATTGTTGAGATAAAAAGGTTAAGACAGAAACTGTGGGAAGCAAAAACACAATTCTGGGTAGAGGTCACTGAGCTCCAAGCTCAACTTCCACCAAATATAACACTTCTTCAACATCATATCAATTCAGCAAAACAACTGATAGTGACCCCTGAGATGTCTCTAGTAGACAGCATCTACGATATGCATTCAAGGATCACACTCAAGCACATGGTTCTAGACAACCTGAAGGACCAATGGGAGAAGATGATGGAAGAAATGAAGTCTTCACACTCTCACATTTTTTATAAGCTATAAGGTATACACCTTTGCCCTTAATATTAAAAAAGGGGGAAAATAAAGATATGTACAGATGGGAAACTAGTACAATGATATATCGGCATATACATAGGGGGAGTCATGAAATGACTAAGGAATATATGTGATGTACATACTAAACATTTTTGTTAGTATTTTGCACATATCAGTTTTTGATACTAATGTCAAAGGGGGGAGATTGATGACATTATTTTGTCATTAGTATACAAAGAAGATCTTCGGTAAACATACACTAAAAGATAGGAAAAAGAGAAAACTGAAAATCTAGATATCAGAGATCACTGAAAACTGCTAAGTACAAAGAAAACTGATGACAAAATTTTGTGTGTAAACCAAAAATGAAAAGTGGAAAGGATAAAGAAGAACTCGGTAGTGGAACCTGACAAGTAGGGCATAGTGCAAACCAAGAGAATAATCAAAGAGGAACCTGAGAGACAGTTCAAGCAAGGAACACAGAAATAGTCTAACTAACTTCAGAACACAACCAACTAACAGAAACTAAAATTCAGTTGAAACCCACAAAAAGTGGATCTGACTTCCACGTCAGATAAAACAGTCTTATTCTATTTATAGAGTCTTGATTTGTTTTTAAAACCATTTCTTTAGGGACAAGAAACATTAATGTAAGTTTTCTAATCAGTCTAACTGATTTAAAACACATAGACTAGGAGATCAAGGTCAAGTTGTAAACCTGTGATCTTAGAGTTAATATTGTTTTACGTGAAACTTGATTAGGTCAATCTATCTTATAAATAGATGTTGAAATCATTCATTATGCATGATGTGAGAATGGATGAGAGGATGAATGAATCCTACGAGAACATCTATGGATTAGGCTGAAAGTTTCAAGAACTAGAACAACAAAAGGTGAATTTGGTTATCAAGAACCAAGAATAGAGGCTACCGAGCAACAGAGGTATTATTCAATCACATTAGGTGATATACTTATACATGTAATCTTAAATAGATCTATCTCAGCAATAGGAGATTGCATACACCAGGTCAAATTGTAATTTTCTTACATTCTAACAAGTGAAGTAAAGTGTAAAAATCCGTTCAAGGAAGGTAAATTTAACCATCCAATTGTAAATCTCTTAACCGAGTGCACACTAAACATTGTTGCTAAAGCTCCTAACAGAGTAGACTTTAACAGGTCTCCACAGATACTCTTAACAGGGTAGATCATCAGAAGTGATCAAATTGTAAGCCTTAACCGGCCCCTTCCAATCTGCGGATAGTGAGGAATTTGTGGGTGCCATCCCCACCGCAGTTTTTACTTCCTAACAGGAGTTTTCTACATTATCATATCTTGTGTTATGCATCAATTACTTTCATGAATGTTTCTATGAATGTTCACATGTTTGATTAAGTTTATGAATTGAAAAATCTTACATCAAGATAGTATAGAATATATGGTTGGATAAACAATTGATTACCTAAAGGATAAAGGTTAAAAGATACAAAAAATTTAGAGGTATTGATTCACTCCTCCCCTCTCAGTACACACTTCCCATTAATTCCAATAGATTTTCCATTAAATAGCAAGCTTGAGCCCAGTGACAAGGGCTTCATATTCAGCGTTGTTGTTGGTGCATTCAAATGTAATTCTGTAGGATTTTGGTATTACATCACCTTGTGGAGTGACAATCATAATGACTGCCCCTGATCCATGTCGAGTGTGTGAGCTGTCAAAATAGAGTTTCCATTCATTAGAGTCGATGAATGTGAAAATAGACTCATCTAGAAATTTTGAGAGCAATGGGTGATCATCTAGAACTAGTGCATCTGCAAGATGATCTGATATCACCTGGCCTTTAAATGCTTTTAGGTCTACATACTTGATGTCAAATTCACTCAGGATCAAGACCCATTTGGCTATCTGACCTGTGAGAGCTCCTTTGCCTAAAAGATACTTCAATGGATCAATCTGGGACATGAGCATAGTTTTTTGATGTAGCATATAATGTCTTAGTTTCTATGTTGCAAAAAACACAGCAAGACAGGCTTGTTCAATGAGTGAAAATTTTAATTCATATCCAACTAGTGTTTTGCTTATATAATAGATATCTCTTTCTCTTGCTTGTTCATCATGTTATGCGAGAAGAGCACCCAATGCAATTTCTATAGCAGAAATATACAAGATGAATGGCTTGCCTGGAATGGGAGGCATCAAAATTGGAGGATGTAATAGATATTCTTTCAATTGTTGGAAAGAGTGCTCATATTTTTCATTCCAGTGAAAATTCATGCCTTTATGCAATAGATTTTGGAAGGATTGGCACTTATATGTGAGTTGTGCAATGAATTGGAAGATAGACTATAATTTCCCTTGTAGACTTCTCAACTTCTTTAGAGTATTTGGCGGAGGCATCTCTAAAATAGCTTGCACCTTTTCAGGATCCACTTCAATACCTCTTTGATAAATAATATACCCTAGGATTTTTCAAGAAACTACTCCAAAAACACACTTTTTGGGATTTAAGCAAAGCTTATATCCTTCCATTCTCTCAAAGATTTTGGCCAGAATGCTTAAATAATCTTTTCTAGTTGTAGACTTTCATAGTAGGTCATCAACATAATCTTCCATCAAGATATGCATGAAGTCATGAAATATTGTGGTCATTACTCATTGATATGTTGCTCCGACATTATTTAGGTTGAAGGGCATGACATTCCAACAATAAGTTCCCCAGGGACATGTGAAAGTTGTCTTTGGTTGATCTTCAGGAGCGATGCATATTTGATTTTAACCAGAGTAACCATCCATCAGTGATAGCATCTCATATCCTGTAGTCATGTTGACAATGATGTCGATGTTAGGAAAAGGAAAATCATCTTGAGGGCATGCCTTATTGAGATCACAAAAATTAGTACATATCCTTATACCCCCAGTGTGCTTGATGACAGGTACCAAATTGGAAATCCAGTCGGCATAATCTATGGGTCTCATAAAACCAGCATCCAATAACTTCTTCAATTCTGCCTTTACTAGTAGAGCTATTTAGGGATGCATTTTCCTTAATTTATGTTTGACTGGTTTCACTCCTGGCTTCAAAGGGAGGTGGTGAAGAACTAATTCAGGATCTAGACTAGGCATATCAGTGTAGGACCAGGAAAAATTAATATGTCTCTCAAGAAAGAATCTGACAAATTTGTCCTTCTCTTCTTGTGATAGTGATGTTGCAAAGTGTATGATTTTTGGGTTATTCGGCATTCCCAAGTTAATTTCTTTAGTCATTTCAATTATCAATGTTGAATTCTCCTTCAAAGGGGGTATGTCCAATCTTCCATCCTTGGGTGCCTCAAAGAGGTTTTCACCCTCGAATACATCCTTTATTTTTACTATTGTATGGTCAACTGGCACCTTTCGATTTTCACCAGAGGACCTATTCTTTTAATTTTTTCCTTTTTAAATTTTATCATTTTCATTTTTGCGATTGGAAGATGGAGTTGACTCCCCAAAATATATTGTAGCAACAAGGTCAATAGAGAATCCTTCTTTATGATCTCTGGATGGCATGCCTTCTTGGAGCTCAAAGAATTTTGCTATTGCTTCATCATTTTCAAAGCAATCTAAGCTCAGTGATCCTTGTTCATCCCAATCAATAAGTTCAGGGTAAACTAGGGGGATGTCATTGTCAGTAGTACAAATGTTTTTGAAGCCATGGGTAAAGGAAAAAATGTAAACATTAGTTTTGTCAGAGTCAGAGACTTCGTGGATAGAAGGTTCAGGACTAGGATCCTAGAAAATTCTTGCCTAGGAATCAGGATATATTATTGGAGGAGGTATTGTGTTAAAAATTTTATCTTCAATTGGTGGGTCATCGGATTCAAGGAAGACATAGTCAAGCTCATAAGAACTAGAGGAATAGGAATTCCATTCTCACTCATTGGAATCAGCGGTTTCAGAATGGGGAACCTTAGATGCCTTGTCGTCGTTCAAAACATCCACATTTTTGCATGAGGCCATTTTAGCATTCGAAGAGCCAATTTTCAATGGTTTAAATCTAATTCCCAAATGAGGAGGATGACCTTTTGCAGCAAGAGGTTCAACAATCCCTTTATTTTGTGCATTAGTTTGAACCCTGGTCCATATCTTTCAATAGGTATCTCAGTGGGTTCTTGTTCTTGTTTTTGTTAATCCTTGAAAATCTAGCTAGATGCATTATCATACACATGTTCCTCATGCAAATCTCCCCACCTAGTGAATGTGGGTGAGGGCATAACTTTCAGGGTGGTCTTTGGTGGTTGTTTTTACAATAATTTTGGTTTTCCACAGGAATTTGGAGAGAGAGGAAGCTTCACATCGGGTTCACCAAATGTAAGACCAAAAAAAGGCATAATAAGCATATCTAGGTAACCACAAAACCCTAAACAATATGCAAACCTATCTAATCTAACATTAGAGCCATTGAAATGGGAATTCACAAAAAATATGCAATAAACACATAAAAAATCCCTTCAAGTGATTCTCAAATGCTCTCCTTTCTTCTCCATAGAGTAGATTATGTTGCTCTTTTGCCAATGAAAAAAATGCACAAGTGCTAAAAAGCTAAAGTTGATAGCAAGAATAGTAGAAGATAGTGGTTCAAACTTGAATGAGAGGATTGCATCCCAATTTATAGAAAATGAGAGACAAGTTAGTGAATTAGAATGCATAAAATCAATGCATAATGGAGGGAAAAGGAGGTAGGAAATTGGAAGCATGATTAGGGGAGAATTGAATAAGGAAATATGGAAGATATCATGAAGCACCTTAATAGGGATATGACAAATTAGGTGGGATTAGGAGGAATTAAATCAATTAATAAATCAATATTCCTCATAAAACAATAATTAGAATTTATGAAATTATAAAATCCCATAAATTAGAATTAGCCAATTAATCAATTAAAAATTAATTAATTGTGAGGACTTAGGATAAGAATGAATAAATATGATTTATTCATAAAGAATAGGGACAAATATTAGGTCATTCATCCCAAGAGGATAAATTAGTGAATTATTGATCAAATTGAAGGTATTAATGTACAATTGAATTGATTTTGATAATATTAATAGAATTATAATAGGTTCGAGGCACTGATGAACTTTGACAATGTGCCCAAATAATGATTGAATAGCATCAATAAACTTTGATGACGCCATAGGATTGAAATAGGAATAGGGAAACATCGATGAACTTGGACAATGTTCCCGAAATAATGATGATCAACAATAGCATCGATGAACTTGGACAATACTATTGAATTGATAATGATAACATCGATAAACTTTGACAATGTTATCAAATAGCTGATAAAAGGGATACGAAGCATTGATGAACTTGGATAATGCCCCTAGAATGATGACAAGATTGATTATATTTAGAAAAGGGTTTGATCTATTTGAAAATTAAGTTAATTAGGCATCGATGATCTTGGACAATGCCCCAGAATGGTTGGAATGAGTCCAAAACAATTCTGAAATGATTAGGAAGATAATAGAATAGATTTGAATTGATTTAGGATGATTTGATATGGTTTAGGATCAAATAGGATCAGTTTAGGGTTGATCAAAATTGATTAGGAAAATGATCAACTTGATAAAGAGTAGAAATATTAGTAAATAATTGAACAATTTTGCAATATTCAATTATCGACGAAAGACACAATGTTGTCATATAATAAAGATCATATGTGCAACATAGATGAATAATTAGATCACAAAACAATGTTTCAACTGTAATGCCAAAAATGTTAAAACATGTAAACTAGTAGGCTCGAACCATTTTTAGGTGTCTACAACTAATTTATAAACCCTATCATCCTCCTTAATAGGTTTGCTTGCCTGTTCTTTCTCCTTCCATAATTTGTCATCCTCTCTCTTCCCCATCTTCATTGAGGCTTTCCTATTACTCTCAATGTCTATTGCTATTTTGAAAGCTTCTCTCAAGGTATGGGTATTCTTATCTCTGAGAAGATAGGACATCTTCCCATCAACAGTGTTGAAATAGGTAGTTAGACAAACTTGCTCATCTAACCTTAACACTTGGAATAGATTTTTCATAGCCTTTTGGAACCTATTGTTAAAATCTGACATACTCTCATTAGGGAATTTCTCAATGTTATTAAATTCATTCAACATGTAACCAGAGTTAACATGTTCTCTGTATTGCTCCCTAAAATATTTAACAAATTCTTCCCAAGATGCTATGCTATCATTACAAAAATGTCTAAACCAATCCTCGGCATCTTCTATTAAGGACTGAACAAAAAGCTTCATAATAACATCTTCATGTTCTATTTCAAAATTAGTAATCTTGTCTATGAAAGCTTTTAAATGTTCTTCATAAGTTATGAAATTATTTCTTGTGTACCTAGGGATTCAATCTCTTACCTCGTTGGGGATCATGTTAGGATGACCAGGGATGCCATCAAAGAAAAGAGGTATGTATCTATCCAAATAGATAGGTCTTCTTTGGAAACTTCCCAAAGTATTGTTTCCACTTGGTCTTGTTGCACCTCTTTGATTTTGAGTATGCTGAGGGCCTCGTTGTTTTAGACCATAGATTTGAGCACTTGGACCAGGACCAAACTGTTGAGCACTTGGGCCAGGACCACCTAGTGGAATTTTTGCATTGTCCCAGTATTAACAAGCATAGAGCTACTTGCAGTAGTATTGGTAGTAGCATTCAAAAAAGCTATCATCATCTTCATGTTAGCTCCAACAGCCTAAACTCCATCTTTTCTAGATACTTAGCTAGATCTTCTTTATCTTTTCTGGCTTGTTCAAGTTCTATGTCAACTTGAGACATTCCTGTAGGGATAGTTTTATTTTGCTTAGGCTCATTAATACTTATGCTAATAAATTTTTACTTGCCTTTATCATAGACATCTTTATCACTTTTCTTGAGCTTTACATTTTGCTCAATCTCATGAGGGAGAAACTGCCTTAAAACAGGTCCTTCTCCTTCAAACTCATCTTTGCTAGAGTTTGATCTTTTATTTGCAACTTGATGTCTTAAGGCTACAAGATCACCAAATAAATCTTTGTCTGGACCCTTAACCTCTTCATTTAGGCTTTTATCCTTAAGCTCATTTCTCCTTGTATCTACCAAGAGTTCGTATCTCTCAATTAACAAGTCAAAAAAATCTTTCTCACACCTTTTTATTGTATCTGCTATCTCTAATTCTTGCTCATGTTTCTTTCTTCTTAAGGCTATAACTTCCTCTCTTAATTTATCAGAATCATAAGATGTTGTTTCAGCAGCAAATGTCTCTCCTGGTTGTTCTAGAGTTTCTTGTGCAAGGAAGAAGCCTGCATCTATCATCTCTCCATCTCTAAAAAGGTCAAAAGGTATATCAGCTCCATAAGGATCTACTGGCCTTGATTATTCTGCACTCTCAGATGAGGATGACCTTCTTTCAGGGACAGGGGTTTCCATTCTCCCTTTTGAAGTATTGGGGGATTTATGATTTGATCCACCTCTCTTGGACCACTGTCTCCTTCCAAGTATATGGAGCTCATCTCCTATATCTTTCTCAGGATTAGCTCTATAATAAGACCTGGTGTTTCTTTGCCGACTCATTTTAAATTAGACAAGTATTTTCAATATTTCAAGATGAAAATCACACTGGAATGCATAGAGTATAGAGTCACCACCCACAACTAGTATGGGATAATTTCAAGAACTTTCACAAGAAATGGAACAATAAAATAATTAGTCCCTATGAACTTGTAACCTTATTTACAAAACCCACTTCTCTTCAATGTTTTTAATTAACTCAGGAATGGATCAGAAGTATTTGAAAAGATGTTGCACTAGAAAATCTAGGACAGACTAAACATGGTTTACTTCAACCCTCCCTAGTATAGTCGCCATTTTGTTAGGTCTTTTTCTTGTATAATCTCAATATAGAAATTATGCTTGACTCTTAGATTCCCAACTCTTGATTCATACAATTAGAAGTCTAATTGATGAGGATTAATCCTCCTTCTTCTTTGAGCTCCACAGAATCAGGCGAGTGTACCTTTCATATTTTACTGCTTCTTAGTAACCTTTTCAGTGGATCAAGGGTTACACTGATTTGTCTCTTACCTTTTACTGCAACAATTGATAGCACATCTTGCAAATGAACAAAACCAATCTTATGCAAAACCTAACCAACCAGGCCATGAACTTGACAAGGGAAACTAATAGTGAGATAAGGATTCTCATCCTTATTCTTTTTAGAGTTTTAGACTCGGGAAGGCTAACCTAATGATTCTCTCTCCAAGGAATCAATAAAATAAATTGTGTCCTTCAATACAATTGATAAACATCAATGTTCTTAATAACAGGAATGTAAAGGATTATTTAGATTTAAGATTGATGATGATAACTACTAATCAAAACCTAGACCAATGCCTAATCCAGGGCAAATAATCAATTGAGATATTTATTCACAGAAATTAATTAATTGAAACACACATGAAACTCATATGGAGTGCCTTACAAACCACCTTTTCATTCCCACACCCATGTATCAAATTATTACACTAATATCTAGCCCTCTGGAACTATTCATAAGATTTACTCCCTCCTTGAAAGAAACTCACAAATAGTCACACAGTTACCTTACAACAAGTATATTTTAAATTCCTTACAGATTAAACATACAAGAGCATAAACATAAACACAAGAAGACATCATTGATGCAAAACGTGAAACTCCATTGTATTTTATTAAGATATTTCTGCTTCAATACATTTAGAGAGACAAAAAGCTTGAAAATAGACAAAATTTAGAAGTCTGCCTCGCATTTGTAAATTCACCATCTTTTACAATATCTTTCAACTTGCTATTTATAGAGAGCACTAGTCATCTTGGAATCCTTAAAGAGAAAGGATGCAACAAGCTTTAGATGGCTACGCAAAACCCAAAAAGTTACTAGAAGACAAAAATGCAGTTACATCTTTAGTTGGTGGAGAATAAACACTTGAGTATCAATTTGAAAAGATTCCAAATCCTTGGCAGTTGTTGTGTGTTTTATTTGTGTACCTGCTGTCTGCAACACAACACTTCAATAAGTCATTATATTAGTGAAAAACAAGAAGTAAGCAAGCAAATCAATCACTAAAATCGACCTATTGCTTCCTATCTAAGAGGAGTGTGAATAATGCTATAATTTCCCTCAGATTACACATTTATAAGTGACACACACAACTTAGAATGGAAGATTCAAATGAAATTAGTCTAAATGCTCAAGAAATGTTCATTTTAAGCTCTAAAATGAAAGATTATAACAATGCAAATGAAGAATGAGCTAAAATGCATGGATATCTCTAATAATATTTGCAGCATAAGTTTGAAATTGAAATCTCAAATTAGGGGCCCATTGAGCTTAAAATTCATTCTATTTATAGAAGAATTTTGTGAATGAGAGGTTAGGATTGAAAGTGGAACAGAGGTGGAGATTGAATATTTGGTGATCCAAGTGGTTTAACTCCCATTGGTTAGGGAATTGATTTTCCCTTTTTTGCAAATGGAAATTTAATTAGAATTTACTTAATTCCTTTTATTAATTACTTTAGCCATGTTTTTTATTTGTTTTGATTGAATTGAATTTATTTGATTTAATTGGCTAAGGCAATTAATGTAATTTAGTGTTTAAATCACTTAGGAGATTAAATTTGATTGTAAAGAATTATGCCAATAAATTGAAAAATTGTCTTGAAATAATTAAGGGTATGATCACACTTAGGGCGAATAGGGTTTATGGTTAGAGCATACCAAATTAGGGTGGTTACATTTGCCCCTCTTTGAATAGATGTGTGAGCAGTGCATTGATTCAAAGAAAGTTTTGATATTGACTTCATAAAGTTTGAGAATTTCACACTTGATCAAACAAAATGTCTGATGAGATCAGTCTCGCACTTGATTGAACTAAACTGATAGAATTGACTTTGAACTTGATCAAACAAAGGTCAATAAGCAAAGATCTTAATGACACCAATTTTGAACTTGGTTTTCGTTCGAGAATTGATAATACCAACTCCAAACTTGATCAAACAAAGGTCAGTACAAAGCTTCCAAGAGCTTAATAAGAATATAGGAAAAATAGACATAAGATATCCAGCTTGTGAGAACCAAACCCTTCAATCCAACAGTCCTGACTTAGTCAAGGAACTATCATGCCTTTAGTTTTTTGATAACGAAGTCATTTTAATGTTGTTTTGAGCAAGAATTTGATTGATTTAAGTGTGATCATGCCCCCTCAGGAACAAAATAGAAGGAAAAAGAATAAATCCCTTTATAGAATGATGTATCACTTGAACTGATTGATTGAATCAAGAAAGAATCAATTTAGAGGAAGTGGAGAAATGAAGGTGTGTTAAGAGAAAACATAATTTTACCAAGTTAATCATGTTAAAATGTGAGCTTTGAGTCTGATAAAATGATTTCATACCAATATTTTGATGAATAATGTGCAATTTGATGATATAGAACCCGAAAAACTGATTGCATAAAGCCTGCGAATCATTTTCAAAATAGATGGAGCAATTCAACATTTTTGGTAACTATCGTAAAAAATTTACTGTGCTATGTAGAACATCATTTGTGTGTTTGATTTCATTCCCAATTGGTCAAAAAGAGAAAAAAATGAGTTTCAATTGTCTGGGAGGAGTTCTGGAGCTCCTAAATAGCTCAAAAAGTCAAATATATAGCTCAAAATTCACTTTTTACCTATTCATTTTCACTTTTATCCTTGGTAATTTAGAGAGCTCTGTAGAGAAGATGGTGGTCCCCATGGAGAAGCATCATTTTGAACTCATCCATGGACATCAGTGACTAGCTGACTACCCACCTCCAGTAAGTACTCAAAAACCTACCTTATCAAATTTTCAAATTCCAGTTTCATACTTTTTTGTAGTAATTATAGCCAATTTTGTTTTGAGTTGTATCCTGCATTTAGGATCGCACCTGGTCAATCTCAAGTTGCACCCTTTTTTCACCAAATTTCTCATTTTGCATCTATCTTTTCAGGCTCACACCCTATTTTTGCAATTTCATCCTTTGGTAAATTTTAGATAGGATTTTGAAGATTTTCGCATCTTGTTGGAACAGGGTCGCACGCTGCATCTCGCGTCACATCCTGTTAAAACAAGATCACTTCCCAAATACCCCATCGCATCCTAGAAATCATGGATCACGTCTTGTAAAAGGGATTGCACCAAGTAGGAGCAGAGTCATTTCTTGTTTTGGACTTAGTTTTCTTCCAAGTTTGATTGTTTTTCTCTGTCTGATGACCAGAACACTTAGTTGATTATGTTTCTACTTAGTTGCCTTAGATAGAGTGTTGATTTGAACATTTTTGTAATTGCTATCTTTTTAAATAGGTTCCTTTTGAGGTTGTATCTTTCTGAGGACCGTACCCTGGTCGTGTCCTTGCATTGTCTAGATCTTTGACCGGCGACGAGGCAGAGTTAGTCGCTCATGTAGGATTACTATCTTTGAGAGATTTACCTGACATCAGGGTAAATTGAGGTTTGTTGACTGCTTTGGCTGAGAGGTGGAATTCTAAGCACAACACCTTCCATCTCCCAACTGGTGAGATTATCATTGTATGCACCCTAAAATGGTCGCCTAGACTTTGGGCCCCATTTATTATTTTATCATTTTATCAAATTTCTGAATCAATGCTTTGAAACATTTTCAATTCAAATCAATTTCCTTGATCAAATTGTAATTAATTCAATTATTCAATTATTTCAATATTTCCTAAGGTTTGACCATTTTTATTTAATTAAAAGATTTAATCTCCCTTTTAATTAAATAAAATTCCTCTTATTTAATTAAAAGATTTAACCTCCCTTTTAATTAAACAAAATTCCTCTTATTTAATTAAATTCAATTTCCCCCATTTAATTAAATAAAATTCTTCTAATTTATTTAGTTGAAAGAAAACCCCTCTTTTAATTAAATAAATAAAAATCCCCACTTAAAGCACTTT
>MU224254.1:3294717-3316089 GCA_018584345.1 Thuja plicata | reverse complement strand
CACTTTGGGGGTATCATTGTGATTAAAGGTCATTTGCTTGTGAAGCCAACCTTGGTAGTTGGTGTTGAAGGATTGGTGAAACCTAGTGATTAGGTTTCCCTTGGGGTTTTGGGGTTGTGATAGCCTTAACCAATTCATTTTTCCATACTTGTGATAAGTATTAAGCATTTTGGCCTTGTAACTTGGTGATCTAGGGTACTTTACCCTATTTGAGATATTTGAAAAGCTTCTAGTTGCCCACTTTGCATCAAGCGGTATCAAAGCTATGTTTTCTCCTGAGGATAAAGATATCCCTTCAAGGGTTACAAATATTGAACTAGAAAAGATGGTGAGAGAGCAGAGGGAAGCAAATGCAGCCTTGACAAGGAGACTCCAAGAGTTGGAGAACAAGGTAGAGAAGGGTAAAGAAGTTGCCTCTGGTGATGAAGATGGGAGTGAGTTAGATGAAGACACCCCTAATCAGGATGTGGAAATTCCTGCCAACTAGAGACCCTTCATAGATGCCTTGAAGTCCATGGGGAGAATAACCATGGAGGAGAAGTTGGATTTTCCAACTTTCAATGGGAAGATGAATTCAGACTTGGCCTTGGACTGGATAGAGGCCCTAACAAGCTTCTTTGAGTGTGAGGACATCCCTGAGAAGTAAAGAGTTAAAATAGCAAGATCCAAGTTGAAGGAAGCAGCCCTAACTTGGTGGAACTTCATCCAAACAGAGAGGGTGAAGAATGGGAAGAGTATGATCTCTTCATGGAACAGAATGATTGCATTGGTCAAAGAGACCTATGTGCCTGAAGAATATGGGGTACAACTCCATAGGAAGAAGCAAATCCTAAAGAAAAAGGACATGGATGTGGGCTCATATACCAAGGAGTTCCTAAAGTTATGTATGAAGACAATTGTGGCAGAAGATGAAGAGGAAAAGTTAGCAAGGTATATGAATGGGCTTAAAGTATCCATTCAAGAGGAACTCAGCCTGCACTGCCCTACCATAGTGAACAAGTGATATCAAATGGAACTCAAGGTAGAGGAAAAGTGGAAGAGAAAGAAAGAGTTTGGAAAGTGAAAGAGTAATTACAGTGGGAAGAACTTCAGAGGGAGAGGAACCTCTTGGAATAGAGGGAAATATAGTGGTAATAGCAGCATGACCCCTGACCAAGGAGACAAAGAAAATAGTGATACAAACTTCAGAGGTAACTATAGACGGAGAAGACCCTTCAATAGGGGAAGAAAAAACACAGGAAGAGGCAATGGACCACTAAGGTGTTACTATTGTAACCAGTGGGACACCATGCAAGAAGATGCCCTGAGAAGAGGAACAATAACAACCAAGGACAAAGGAGAGCACAACTCATTGAAGAGGACAAGCAAGAAGACAATACAAGGGACTTAGAATCAGAGGAAGGATAATGCTTGATGATGAGACAAGTTTTCCTCCAAGTTCCACAAAGCCAAGAACCTCCTCAAAGAAAGAACCTCTTTAGGACAAAGATCTAATGCAATGGGAAGGTATGTAACTTACTTATTGATTCTAGCTCAACTGAGAATTTAGTGTCTTGTGAAATGGTTCAATAACTAAATCTTCCTAAGAAGCCTCATCCTTTTCCTTACCATGTGTCTTGGTTAACAAAGGGTCAACAAACTTTATTCACTAAACAAGCATGGATAGAGTTTTCAATAGCAGATTTTAAAGATAAAGTTCTTTGTGATATTGTTGAAATGGATGCCTCCCATGTTCTCCTAGGTAGGCCTTGGTAGTATGATGTTGATGCCACACACCATTGTAGAAAAATACCTACTCTATCACCAAGGATGGGAAAACATTCACCATGAAACCCCTTCCTGATAACAAGACTGAGAAAGAACCAATTTTCATAGCCATGGGGGAGAAAGAAATGTTAAAAGTTTTGAAAGAATCTGAAACTGAATATTTTGTCCTAATATCCAAGCCTAAAGATAGTATAAGGTCTGATAATGTTGGTCCTATACTAGATGAAGTGAAGAAACTGCTTGCTAAATATAGTGATGTCACTGCTAGTGACCTACCCACAACCCTCCCTCCCTTAAGAGATATCAGTCACCAAATTGAATTGATGCCTGGCTCCTCTTTGCCTAATAAGGCTCCATACAAGATGAAACTAGTCCAACATGTAGAGATTGCAAGATAGGTAAATGAACTGTTAGAGAAGGGATTTATCTAAAAGAGCCTTAGTCCATGTGTTGTCACATCAGTTTTGGCTCCCAAAAAGGATGGCAAGTGGAGATTGTGTACTAACAACAGAGCATTAAACAAGATAACCGTAAGATACAAGCTCCCAATTCCAAGAATGGAGGATCTTCTAGACCAATTAGGCACTGCTTGTTACTTTACCAAGATTGATTTAAAATTAGGCTACCACCAAATCAGAATTAAGCCAGGAGATGAGTGGAAGACAACATTTAAAACAACTGAGGGATTGTTTGAGTGGCTTGTTATGCCATTTGGATTGAGTAATGCTCCTAGTACATTCATGAGGCTCATGAATGAGATTTTTTATTTATTTTATTGGAAAGTTTGTGGTCATCTATTTGGATGACATTCTGATTTTTAGTCATAGCAGAGAGGAACACCTTGAACATGTGGAGCAAGTTTTGAAGAGACTCCATCAGCACAAGTTAGTGATTAACTTGGAAAAGTGTATGTTCATGAAGAAGGAACTTGTCTTCTTAGGTTTTTTCATCTCCCAAGGTACTCTCAAAATGGATCCAAAGAAGGTTGCAGCAATAGTCAACTAGCCTCCACCAAAGAACCAAGGTGATGTTAGAATATTTCATGGTTTAGCAACTTTTTATAGGAAGTTTATAAATAATTTTAGCCATGTGTGTGCTCCTATGTTGGACTCAATAAAAGGTGGAAAAAAGACTAGATTTAAGTGGACTAAAGAAGCAGCAGATGCATTTCAATATCTTAAGAATAGGGTGGCACAATACCCAATCCTAGTACTCCCTGACTTCAACAAGGTATTCACAGTTGAAACAGATGCAAGCAACTTGGCTATAGGTGCAGTATTGAGCCAAGAAGGTAAGGCTATAGCATTTTTCTTAGAAAAATTGAACGATGCCAAAAGGAGTTATTCTACTTATGATTTAGAGCTTTATGCAATGGTGCAAGCCTTGAAAAAGTGGAGACACTATTTACTCCTTAAAGAATTCATTGTTTATACTGATAACCATGCTTTAAGTTTTCTAAACAGTTGGGAGAAGCTTGGGGTAAAACACATCAAATGGATGGAGCAGTTGTAGGCATATACCTTCAATATTAAACACAAAAAAGGAGTGACAAACAAATTAGTTGATGCCCTAAGTAGGAGGATTGGATTAGTTGAGGAAGTTCAACTTCAGAGTGTAGGGATTGACTCCCTAAAGCACCTATATGTTGATGATCCAGAATTTGGAGAATTTTTTGAGGTATGCACTAAAATGGTTGGTAAATACCATATTGAATTTTCTGATTTTCTGATTCAAAATGGACTCTTGTTTAAAGGACCCCAATTGTGCATTCCTAAATGTTCCATGAGAAAAAATATCCTTAAAGAAAAACAGTGTGGTGGCTTAGGAGGACATTTTGGAATAGATAAGGCCACTGAATTAGTGAAAAGAAGTTATTTTTGGCCAAAAATGGGGAATGAAGTCAAGAAATTTGTTGAATCTTGTACTATTTTCCAACAAGAAAAGGGTGTATCCACTAACCAAGGATTATATCAACCCCTACCAATTCCCTCTAGGCCATGGGAATCAATTTCAATGGATTTTGTTATGGGTTTGCCAAGAGCAAAGTACGGTTATGATAGTGTTTTTGTAATAGTGGATAGATTTAGTAACATGGTGCACTTTGTTCCTTGCAAGAGCACAAATGATGCCTCCCATATAGCACATCTATTCTTTAAAGAAGTGGTTAGAATCCATGGTCTACCACAAACAATAGTGTCTGATAGAGATGTGAAGTTTCAGGGTCATTTTTGGAGGACACTCTTCAAGAAGTTGGGCACAAACCTAACTTATAGTTCAAAATATCACCCACAAATAGATGGGAAAATGGAGGTGGTAAACAGATCACTTGGTAATATCTTGAGATGCCTAACCAAATAGTATACACAAAGTTGGGACATGATCCTACCTCAGGAAGAATTTGCATTCAATGACTCCATGAACAGGTCCACTGGAAAGGCACCATTTCATACAGTGTATGGACTTCATCCTAAAGGTCCATTGGATTTAGTAGAGTTACCATATGATTTCAGAGTGAGTGCACAAGGAGAGGATTTAGCCAAACTAATCTCTAAAGTGCGGACAGAAGTAAAAGAGTCACTGCAATAGTCCACTATGAAATACAAAGCACAAGTAGACAAGAAGAGAAGAGAAGTTCACTTCAAAGTTGGAGATCAGGTATGGGCATACCTAAGGAAGGAGAGACTCCCTAAAGGCAGATATTCAAAGTTACACATGAAGAAGATTGGTCCTTGCACAATCCTCACCAAGATGGGTGAAAATGCATATGAGATTTCCTTGCCTTCTAGTTTACTGATTTCTCCTATTTTTTATATTGCAGACCTCACTCCTTACAAGTGTATTGCATACATTGTCAATGTGCAGGGGTCACAAACTAAAGATGATGGAGACTATGTGACAAATCTCCCACCAAGCAAGCAAGTGGAGTTAGGCACCATTCTAGAAACCAAAGTCTTGAAGCAGACAAGAAAGAATAAGTACATGCAGTCTTAGTGAAATGGAAATGACTCCCTCCAATAGATGCTACCTGGATGATAGAGGACCAGATCCAACAACATGGAACCACTATTGACCAGCTATCCTCAAGTGGGAACTTGAGTTCAAATCTCATGGGGAGTATGGTGCAGGAGCACCCTAAATGAACTAAGTGTTCCTATGGAACCTAGGGGTTATCTCAAGGTCCTAAGAGGCATTTAGTAATGATAAGACATTGGGTTAATCATTGGATCACCTTGTAAGGCCATAGTTCCAAGATTGGCACATTATGAGCCCTTGGGTAACTATGATTCATTAATGATCCAAAACTATAGGAATAGGTAATTTTTGAGTTTTTAATGTTTGGATCCACTAGGGATCACAAAAATAACATCATGACCAAGTTTGGTCACTAGATTTGCAAAATTGCAAAAAAATGTAAAAGTTGCCAAGCAACTTTTGAGCAAACTTAACTTTTTGAAAACCAACTCCCAAATGGTCAAATCAGTTCAAAATTGTCATGTAACTATTGGGAGTGCCTAAAATAGCCCTTTCAGGCAGGTGGTAGGCTGATCATGTAATTTGGCATTTGAAAATCAATAAAAAGTAACCATTTTCTTGCATTCCTGAGAGACAGTCATCGTGTATGGTCGGGTACGGATAGAGGGACATGAAAGTATGACACCAAGGGTTAGTGTTATGAATCTTATTTCATTTTTTTTTTGGTCTCATGTGTTGATCTATCTTGGTTTGAAAGTTACCCAATTTACAAACTCACTGCCTGGATTATAGGCCCTAATTCAAGGTTTCTTAGAAAATTAAGTGTATTTCCACTTTCCACCATGGGAATTCAATGAAACTTGGTGGAAATCTTGTTCACATGATGCTCTTTGATATTTTTCAAGATATTTTCTTCAAAGTGTAGGGAAATGGGATTGAAGTGATGCCCTAGGTGTATATCCTTATGTATGCACCCATCCAGAATTAGGACAGTAGTCATAACTCTCATTTGGGATTTGATCAAAGGCTCTAAATCGGAGGAAGAGGTCCGTGTATAAATACTCACAGGATCCAATCATTGGTTTGGTATTTGGATGCATCCTAAAGGTACCTCTAGTGTAAATGAAGGCCTATTTAGCCCTAATTGCAAAAGCAATTTTGTGTATCATTTTATATCTTTCTCATTTCTATGTTCTATGGTTCAATTATAAGGTATTAGGCCATAAAGGGTCCTTGAATCACTAATCAGTTATGGGGGTTATGTGTAATAATCTCAATTAAAGTCAATTTTCCTTCTGAAAAAGGCTACAAGCATAGTCTTGGGTTTGTGAAGCAACCATGGCATATGGGTTGCATTTGAGTGAAAGAACCATTAGAAATAAATGGTAGGGACCTAAATAGACCATACCTACATGCATAGGTCACCCCTAGTCCTATATGTCACTTTGGGGGTATCATTGTGATTAAAGGTCATTTGCTTGTGAAGCCAACCTTGGTAGTTGGTGTTGAAGGATTGGTGAAACCTAGTGATTAGGTTTCCCTTGGGGTTTTGGGGTTGTGATAGCCTTGACCAATTCCTTTTTCCATACTTTTGATAAGTATTAAGCATTTTGGCCTTGTAACTTGGTGATCTAGGGTACTTTGCCCTATTTGAGACGTTTGACAAGCTTCTAGGTGCCCACTTTGCATCAGCACCTTTATATTCACACATGGCTCAGCACTCTGAGGGGGCCATGCCTCCACCAACTCCATTTGTACCACCTCCTCCTCCTCCTCCAGATCAAGGAGAGGGTGGCAGTCAGACCTGATACTGCATTTTGATACATTTTGAGATCATATTGCATATTGTATATCTGGATCCTTCTGAGATCATTTATTGTACTATGAATTTTATACATGTATATCTGATTCACACTTGATACTTTGATACTCTTTTGTAGACAGTTTCACATTTTTTATTTGTTCGATATCTGATATATCTGAGATAGTTGTTCCTGATCTTGATATGTTTATGGGTTTTCTTGCTTTGATAGATGTTCAGATTTGATGCACATGTGATTATGATCTTGGTCTCTTGATGAGTTAGATTAGATATGTGATGACATCATTTATGCTTTGTGATTTATTACTAATATAAATGTGTTTCAAATGATGCTAAGGGAATATGCAAATGAATTTTTTTGGAGATTTGCTTTATGCAAATAAATGTATGGATGCACTTAGGCTGTAGAAATAAATGCAATGCTTGAATGCTTTGTTTTTGTCTTTTTCTCTTTCTCGTTTATGAATGCAGAATGTATTTCATGGATATGCAATGACATTAATATCAATAATATTGATTGTGTAATTAACTTGGATTTCAGATGAATCAAGAAATCATTGTAAGCTCAAGTCCTTTATGTTGTTATTTCAAATGAATCATGCAATCTCTAAATGCATCTACATGCAGACTCTTAGGAATGTCACTGATTTGTATACATTGTAGCATTTTATCATCATTGGGTGTATTTGTAACGAAAATCACTTTATACTACAACTATCACTAATACCCACTAGTATCATGAAAGTATGAATACTATGTGTATTAGATGCAAAATCAGAAATAAACTTAGGCATCAAGGCATAGAAGCCAGGATGACAAGTTAGTTATCTCCTTTTACTTTTAAGAATCAGTTTTTGTTCAAATGTAATGTAAGGTATGTGACCCGTAATGACCTTGAAATCTCATATCCTTCGGCACATCATGTTTTGTACACCTTAGTGAGAATTTGATTTAGAAAATAGACAAGGAAATTATTTCAACCTCACCGTAGTTTACACATAACAAGGATCAACTTATATGTGGCTATCCACTCATGTTGGAAGCCCTTACCATAAACATCCAAGTTAGGTGAAATTTATAGGATCATTTGGAATAATCACCATACGCAGAAAATCAAGAAAATGTTATGCCCCCTGTCCTTGCGACTCTTTATTGTGGAATAGACATCATGCAGTAACTCGGAAGACATAACAATCATCAATTGAGAATCAATCAAAGAAAATTTATAACTTCTTAGATGCCTCTAGTATGACACATCATGGGAACATAAAAGATTCATACTCAAACCAAGATCAGACTATGTGTTTAAGTAGTATTGAGAAATACTGTGAATTCATTTTTCAAGCGCAATAGAGATTCGCAATCAAAATTTGGAATTAAGAAATATGTTTCCATGTCTAAGTATATATGAGATTAACTTTGTCAGCAATTAAAATCCAATGTAGTGTTTAGGAACACTGGTTGATTAAAGTGTTGAGAAACACTAGTGTAATGTCTGTTACAGGTAAGTGGTGTTTGAAGAAACACCTTTGTTTGTGATAGTGACGTTTTGATGCAACTATTTAGAAATACTATTTTAAGAGGCAAACCATCCTAGATAGGACCCTAGGATAACCTAGCAGACACAAAATGAACATGCTAGCAAAGATGCCCCCAGTGCAAAATGACTATTCTGAATACACAAATGCAGACAAATCCCAAGAAAGGATATGACATTTGTAAGGAATCAGAGTCACCAAATAGCACAGGTGCGATTATGGAGGTTTAGTGTCATCGATGCATTGATAGATAGAGCACATATTTTGAGTGACACCTATTTGCCAGGTTTTCACCACTCGGCAAAGCTTTTTATTTTTGCTACCAAGACGCCTATTTTCTAGGTTTTCATCAAGGCACTTTTCTCTTTTTCAATTTTTTTGTTCAATTTTTATTTTTTTGTAGTATCAAGGCACCTGTTTGCCAAGTTTTCACCAAGGATACCTTTTTTCAGGACTTTTTCCACTATTTTTAGATTTCTTCAGGATTAATTTTCTGATTTTTGTTGGTATTTTCTAAGATTTTCACTGCACGGGCTCTATTAGCCAGATTATCAAGAGTAGAAATGCTTCAAATGTAGAGTATTAATGGGATCAGGGAGAACATCTCCCTCAGGTGTAGCTAACTAATAAGCTCTACTCCCAAAAGTTTTAGTAATGACATAAGGTCCCAGCCAGTTGGGTTCAAACTTTCCTTTCTATTCTCTATTTGGCTGGTTCTTAGGATTCTCTTTGAGAATGAGATCCCCCACTTGAAAGTGTCATGGTTTGACCTTTTTATTGTACCCTTTTGACATGAATTTTTGGTACACTTTCAGATGATCAAATGCTTGTTGTCTGCGCTCATCAAGTAAGTCTAGTGAATTCACCCTATCAATGCGGTATTGTTCATCAGTAACAAGACCTTGTAAAGATACCCACAAATATGGAATTTCTACCTCAATAGGTAATACTGCCTCAGCGCCATAGACTAAATAAAATGGTGTGGCTCCAGTTGTTGTTCTAATACTTGTTCTGTAGGCCCAAAGTGCCAGATTTAGTTGTAAATGTCAATCTCTGTCAGACTTACAATTTTGTGTAGGATTTTAAGAATTTTCTTGTTAGATGCCTCATCTTGTCTATTACCTTGAGGATAATAGATTGAAGAACAATTTTGAGTAATGTGAAACTGTGTGCAAAGGTCTTTGATGTCTTGGTTTTTAAATTGGCCCCCATTGTCTATTACAATTGAAGAGGGTATCCCACACCTACAAATAATGTAGTTCAAGATAAACATAGCCACCTATTTGCCAGTAGCTTTGATCAGCAGCAAGGCTTTGACCCACTTAGTGAAATACTCAGTGGCCGTAATAATGTATTTGTGTCCACTTGAAGAATTAGGATATATTTGTCCAACCAAATCAAACGCTCATTGTTGAAATGGCCTATGTGTTATAAATGGTATGAGTTCTCTAGCAGGAGCATGGATAAGATTTCCATGTGTTTGGAATTTGTGACATGTCTTTGAAAATAGAACATCTTTTTCCATCGTGGGCCAATAATAGCCTACTCTTAGGAGTTTCTTAGCTAGTGAAAATCCATTTGAATGTGATCCACATACACCTCCATGGACTTATTTTAATGCGCAATCTGACTCTTCTTGTTCTAAACACCTATGAAGTGTACCGTCGAGACCTCTTCTATATAAGTTATTAGTAATGAGGACATAACGCATTGTTGTCCTAATTAAGGCTTGTTTTTCATTCCTTGATAAACCATCGAGTAGAGTTTGGTCAGTTAGATAGGTAATGAGTTTGGCATAATTGGATTGGTCTTGGGAATTCAAAGCATAAATTATTTGGTACTCAGGGGTATCAAAAGCTAGATAGGATAGTTCTGCCACCAAGAAGTCATGACAAAACTGATGTTCTTTTAATTATAACATGGATGTCAGTGTAGCCATAACATCTGCAACTTTATTTTATGTTCTTGGTATTTGCTAAAATGTGACGAAGATAAAGTACTTTTTCAAGTCTTCAACCAGTTGTTTATAAGGCATATTCTTCTCATCTTTAGTCTGATAGTCTCCATTTACTTGATTAATAATAAGCTAAGAGTCATCATACACATGTAACTCTATGATCTTCCATTCCATAGCCAATTTAAGACCATTCACTAAGGCTTCATATTCATAAATATTATTGGTGCATGGAAACATTAATTTGTATGCCTTGGTAATCTTGTAGCCTTGAGGAGTGATAAAGATAAATCCTACTCCAGAGCCTTGTTGCATGAAAGAACCATCAAAGTACATCTTCAATAGATGTTCAGTTAAATGCATTATTGTTTCATCAAAAAATGTAATTATCAGAGGTGTATCATCTTGCAAGGGTGAATCAACTAATTAATATGTGAGGACTTGTCCTTTAATAGCCCTTCTATCCACATACTCAATATCAAATTTTCTCATAATCAGGACCCACTTTGCTAGCCTTCCTATTAATGATGTCTTACTTAAGAGGTACTTTAGAGGATCTATCTTTGTAATAAGTTTTACTATATGTGACATCCCATTCATAATCATATGAGTCTTTTATTTCATCATTGAATATGTTTAGAAACTCAACAATAGTTACCTGTTGTACTCTATTAGCCACTTGTAGATCAAAGTGTGATAAATCTAGGACATGTAAAATTGTGACCAACTGCCCCCAGTTAGGATGTAAATCTTGTTTTTGGGGTATTTCTTTAGGATTTGTTTCTGTCAATGGAACATCTGGAGAGTCTTCTGTTGTTTCCTCTACTTCTTGAATAGTAGCTTGTGTTAATAAAGGAACATGAGTGTCTTGTTGTGTTACAAATCTAGGTACATATCTTTCTCCTTGATATTTGGGATACTGTGTACCAATATGCAATAATCTCTCATAGGTCCATTGTTCAAGTTATGTTTCTTCTTCTTCATCACCACTTCTTTCATCAAAGATTGGACCATCTCTTGAAGTAGGGTTTTTAGATTTATTATTGAAACCTAGTCCTATTTTGTCTTTGGTATTTCTGAATTCCATGTGTATATGTTCAACAATTCCTTTTCCTATGTATCCTAAAGGTCCCTTCCCTTTATATCCCATTTTCTTGAGAAGGTCATATCCTTTACCATATTTTTCTGGGGATATTTCCACATGTTTTACTTCATTGTCTTTTGGTTCTCCTTTATAAAGCCAAGCCAAGACTGCTTTTTCTTCTTTTTCATCCTCTTGATAGGTATATGCTCTAACCATACCAGTTTCTTTGTGAATATCTAGTTCTTTAGATGTAGTAGGTGTGAAATATGAGGAAGGTTTCCCATAAGATCTTGGAGAAACTGGAAGTTCTGTTAGTGATGAGGTCATGTCTAGCTTGTATTCTCCCATACTAGTTTCTTCAATTTTTAATGTCTTTCTAAAGCTTCTCATAACCATGTCTTTAGTAGTTTTAGGTATAGTTTCTTTTGGAACTTCCTTGTTATGAGGAACCATACTATCTCTTTGACATTGTTGCAAGTATAACTGACATCTGCATGAATTGTTACTTCCACCCCATTATGTGGGAATTTGATACATTGGTGGTAAGTAGATGGTACTGCTGCATTTCATGGATCCAAGGTCTCCCTAATAGTATGTTGTAAGCCAAGGGTAGATCTAGAACTTGACAGATCACATTTCTTTCAACTGGCCCTATTTTGATTGCTAAAACAATGAGGCCTTTAGAGGATCTTTCTTCTTCATCGTAAGCTTTGATATTTATGTTACTTCTTGAATCAATGGTTTGTTCTGAAAGACCCAACTTATTTATTATATTAAGAGTACAAATGTTCAACCTTGTGCCTCCATCTATCAATACACGTCTGACATAGGATTTGTGAATTAGTACTTCAATGTGTAGGGGTTGGATATGCAGATGTGTCAATGATTTGTCATCTTCTTCTGAAAAAGAGAGATAGTGTGGTGTTGAGATATAATTTACCATTGCTTGGGACTTGTCTTCATCAATGTCTTTTGGAACATTTTTCAGAATGTAGGGCTTGTTCAAGAACTTCTGTATGTATTGAGAAAATTTTAAGTAACTCAAAGATAGAAATTTGAGCAGGGGTTCTTTGCAATTGATCCACCAAGTTATAGTTTGTTGAAGGAATGGTAACTGTTTGTCTTGTTTCTACTAGTTTGGGAATAGTAAAAATAGGCACTTTTGAAGATGTTGCTGGTTTTGATGAGGAACTAGCCCCTTTGATTGTGACTTGTGCTTGACTTTGAGTCACCACATTTGATTGTGTAGATGTGTCTTTATCACCTTTAATAGTGATCACATTGATTGATTCATATTTAATGTCCAACATGTTGATCACATTATCGTTATTGGAGTAGGTGTAATTCACTTCATTTCATTTTCCTTTGGAAGCTTCCCCTTTCGCATAATTAGGGAATGGTTTGTTGAAATATGTATGGTCTTCATTAGTGGTGTGTCCCTCCACTTTGATTTTGCCTCCTTCAATAAGGTCTTGTATAACATGTTTAAGCTTCACATAGTTATTGGTCTTATGTCCCTTGTTTTTGTGTAAAACAAAATAAGAATTATCAACCCACCATTTCGGTTTGACCTCTGGTTCCCATGGTTTTGAATCCAAAATTGTAAGAACTTTGTTTTCCAAGAGTGTCTTCAAAACTGTCTCAAGAGGTTCACCCAAAGGAGTGAATGTTCATTGAGGTCTAGAAGTCCATGGTCTACTCTTGTTGTTCTCATTATTTGCTTTAGGTATTGTAGTTGTTACCTTATCTTCCTTGTTTACTTGCATGTTATTCGTCAAATTGAACATTGTTGGTTTAGGATTAGCATTAGATGTATCTACCACTCCATCATTAACAACATTCTTGTTTTGTTTCCACCACTTAGGCTTGTTGTTATAGTTGGTAGATTTGTTATCACTTTGAAGTGTGATTTCTCCTTTCTTAACCATGACCTCTTCAATATGGATGGCATTTTTTATCATCATATCAAAGCTAGGTGAATCTTGCATTTGCAAAGCATAGTTTAATTTAGGTATCAAGTTGTTAATGAAGATTTCCATCTTTTCTGATTCAGGAATAGCTCTTGAATACCTTGCAAAGATTTTCCTCCACCTTTGTAAAAAGTGTGTAAAGGATTCACCAGTTCTTTGTTTTGTGTTACATAAATCCATCATGGTTAAGTCATGTTATATATTGTACGAGTAATGTTGGACAAAACATTGTATTAACTCCTCAAAATATTTCACCTTAGGTGTGAGTTTGGAGAACCACTCCATAGTATTTCTGCCTAGACTTCCCGGAAATAACCTCATTACATATGTAGGTTCGTGCATGTAATCTATGCTTAGAGCGCAAAACTCTCTCACATGCTCATGTGGGTCAGTCTCTCCCTTATACTTGTCATATTTAGGCCTTTCCATGTTGGGATTAAATGGAATCATGTTAATAATATTGTCAAAAGGAAATGGAGAAATGCGGTCCAAAGAGTATTTTTTCGCTGGTTTGACCTTCTTTTGTTTGAGTGTTGCAAGTTTGGCTTGCATCAAATTCAATTGATTGGTGAGAATAGAGATAGGGGTTGGTATCTCTTTTTCCTTTAGTCTTTCAACATCATAATATTTAGGTAGTTTAACTCCAAGGGATGCTAGATGTAGAAAGTATTTTTCTTTGTCTTCACCAATAATCTTTTCCAATGTTCTTTAGAATTTCCTACTTTGTTTGAGTTTATTATACTCTTCCTGGGGTACGTCTCCATCACTATCCGAGTAAAAATAAAGGGTGAGTGATGTGAATTTCTTCCTCACTACTACTATCTTCTTGTCTTTGGTTCTTGTCATTGTTGTATTCCTCAAAAGTTGTACTCCATTCATTTCTAGGAGCTTCCATTGCGGGTGATTCTGTGTCAAATAAGGGATTGCGAGATGTTTCTCCTTGTTGAAAGTGTAGCAATCTAGGAGGTACTTTCAATTTTTCAGCAAGATACTTGTTGAGTCTTGTGTTAACCATGAAGTTGAATCTCAACTATGTCAAAATTTTCCCAATAATTTCAAGTGAAGTCTCAAATTGTCCAAGTAAGTGTGTCCATGTTGAAAAGGATTATTTGTGTTTGATGGAAGTAAATGACTCCAGCGTCAAAGGGTTAGAATTCCTTGATAATGAGCTGGGAATCAAGTTGTTTTGAAAAGTGAATAGACCATACATTTTGAGACCAATTGTGAGAGCCCAAAATGACATGCAAGGTAGACTTGTGAAAAAGTTTTGAAACAGCAACAGAGAGATTAGAAAAAGCAACAGGACCAGACTAAGGAGCCAAAAGGGTACCCAAATATATTGATTTTCTCTGAGAGACAACTATGCAAGTGCCCACTGTCATAAATGTGACACATTGGATGTGAGGTTCTACTTAACTAGATGTGAGCTTTGATATGCAGGATGCAAGATTTGATAGCAACATGCGAGCTTTCTCCCTAGATGCGATGCAGAAATGACCAAAAGTGAGCAAGAACCCTAAATGCGACCAAATATAACTAGATGTAAGCCTCTGATGTTATGTCAAGTTTTGTCAAGTTTGTCAAATTTGTCTCGGAATGCATGAAATTTTTATGATTACAGATTTTTTTTCTGAGACTTTCCAGTGAGTGAAAAACATAGCATGTAGTCTAAGGATTGAATTTTGTTGCTTGTTTCAAGGATTTGTCTTTTTAGTGATCTTTTAAGCACATCAAGCAATTTTGCATTGTTAGGGGTGAAAAAACACATCCTTAATCCCTAGTGTCTAAGCACAGGATGAAAATCTTTGCTCATAGACTCAGGTACACACTCAAATGCTAATCAGAATATGGCCATCACCAAGCACACAATGGCTCTTGTTATGATTCCATATTAGCCGACTCCAACGCAAGTGAGGGCACGAAATGATGAGTATCTTGGGGCAATTACTATTTTCCTTGCACAAATATTATCACCCTTTTGGGGATGAATCGGGTAGTTTTGACTTCAATTTGTTTATTATGATGGGGCATTCCATTCACAACCGTCTCCCATAGAATTTCACAAGGAAAAATTGAGGTGTATAGCCCTATGAGTACTCAAATGTGTGTAGTCTCGCAAGAAAAATTCAAGCGGCTCCATTCTACACACACCCAAGTATGTTCAAGGAATGATGTCAAAATTCCAAGAACAAAACCAATTCCATCTTTCTAGGCTTTAGCCTATAAGGAAGCAATTATTTATAGTGAGTTGGAAGGGTTGTCATAAAACTTGTCCTCACTTGGGTCATTCTCGGAAGATTTTTTCCTCAACCGGAAGGCCCTCTAATGTTTTTGAAAGCATATAAAGGATTGGAGAGCTTAGGATTTCAAGTTTTATGATTCTTCAAAAGAAGAAGAGCATACTCTCCTATTCCATGCCATTTTCTCCCACAAACACTTCAATCAAGGTTCTTTCCCTCAAATGACTTCACTCACAACTCAATCCCCCATGACGTGTTTTTTATTCCTCCACTTGGAAGGAAGAGAAAATCCTCTAGTGAGATCAAGAAATCAGTTTAATTTTGATTTAAATATTCCTAGATTATGAAAACACAAAGTAAATTGAAAAGAAAAGTTTGATTGTTCTTTTTTCCCACAATTTTAAGTGCTTTGCTTATTCATTTTCTATATCCAAAATTAGACAATGAATGGTTCAATTATCCCACAATTTTAGATGACTTGTGTTGTTCAATTTTAATCCAAAGGGAATTATATGATGAAGCTTGTTCAATTTATCCCATGAGATTTAAGTGATTTATGTTTGTCCAATTACTTTCCAAAAAGAATTATACGATGATGTTTGCCTTGTTCATTTACCCCAAATTCTTTTCAAGTCATAAATCAACTTTTGAGTTTCTAATTTTCCTTGAAGGAAAAGAGCATACTCCTCTGGTTGATTTATTAAATGATAACAAAATGTATTTAGTGTGAAAACTTTGAACAAGTAAATTAAATTAATCTATTTCAAAACTTGCAAACCACAAGTTAACAATTTCTTTCCACCTTTTTGAGAAAAAAAGTTTAGACAACAATCTACAATCAAATATTAGGCTTCTCAACAGACAGACAGAAGACCAGACCAAAAGATTAGTGGTTAGACAATTTAAAATCCAAGTCAAATAATGATATGTGATTGCCTTTCCCAAATACGGTGTTAGAAACCTTGGATGGGACCCAATTTCCCAAAAGTGACCAATTAAAAAAAATGTGACAGACTTTATACCATATGCAATCCTTTATTGAAAATGAGCTAGGATTCCCGGGATGTGATCTATGATATCTGAGGTGTGATCCAATTTCCCTGATGCGATCCAATTTCCTGGATGCAAGCCTTGATGACTAAAGGCGACTCTGTACCTGAAAACAAAGAAGAGAAATTAGTCCAAAAGGAATAGAAAGGTGATGTAAAATTTGAGATTCTACCCCACGGTGGGTGCCATAAATATGTGTGTTATTTGTGTACCTGTTGTTTGCAACACAACACTTCAATAAGTCATTATATTAGTGAAAAATAAGAAGTAATCAAGAAAATAAATCACTAAAATCGCCCTATTGCTTCCTATCTAAGAGGAGTGTGAATAATGCTATAATTGCCCTTAGTTTATGCATTTATTAGTGACATATACAGCTTAGAATGGAAGATTCAAATGAAATTAGTCTAAATGCTCAAGAAATGTTCATTTTAAGCTCTAAAATGAAAGATTATAACAATGCAAATGAAGAATGAGCTTAAAATGCATGAATAACTCTAATAACATTTGCAGCATAATTTTACAAATTGAAATCTCAAATTAGGGGCCCATTGAGCTTAAAATTCATTCTATTTATAGAAGAATTTGGTGAATGAGAGGTTAGGATTGAAAGTGGAAGAGAGGTGAAGATTGAATCTCTGGTTATCCATGTGAGGTGATCCAAGTGATTTAACTCCAATTGGTTAGGGAATTGACTTTCCCTTTTGCAAATGGAAATGTAATAAGAATTTACTTAATTCCTTTTATTAATTACTTTAGCCATGTTTTTTATTTGTTTTGATTGAATTTAATTTATTTGATTAAATTGGCTAAGGCAATTAATTTAATTTAGTGATTAAATCACTTAGGAGATTAAATTTGATTTTAAAGAATTATGCCAATAAATTAAAATAATTGTCTTGACATAATTAAGGGTATGATCACACTTAGGGAAAATAGGGTCTATGGTTAGAGAAGACCAAATTAGGGTGGTTACAGTTGGCACCTTTGTCCACATATATTATGGGTAACCTCTTGAGGTTGTCTTGAGACCTAGTGACCACCAATATGGGCTAACTTACACTAGTCTTGCTGATAATTACCCTCCATGTGCTCATTGATCAGGTGTCAGGTGCCACTTTACTCTTCATCCATCACATCCAAGTCAATAGTTGTTGGCTTCTTCTTCTTCAGCTTGGTGATGTTATCCCACTGTGTAACTTCAGCCTCTGAAGGCCAATTAAAACTCTGTAATCTCTATAACTATTTTATTTGCCTCTCCCATGTGGCATCAGTTATAGCCTTGACATCTGTAACAAACTTCACAAAGTTTGTTTCTACTTTGAATACTTTGTCCAAGGCTTTGTTGAATCTGTCCATGTCCAGGACACTATCATCTATTAGGAATGCCTATTTACTAGGAAGTAGAGTATCAAACTGATTCCTCCATTCTTCCATTGATTTGATCTTATCATCTTCTCCCTTAACTGGAGGAATAAATCTGTTAAAATCTAGGCCAAACATATTGACCCTTTCCTGAATCTGATTGGCCTTTCCCTTGAAGAAAGACAATGTTGTGCCAATCTTCTCAATCATTTCTCCCACTTGACAAACTATCTCTGGGAGATCTATCCTATGTGGCTGCAGGGCTTCTAATCTCTCAAATAGCAATCCCCTGCTTGACCAAGTGCCAAAATATGGATCCAAGGTTGTTATGTGGATTTTAACCTCTATTTCTAGGCCAGGTAGCTTTCTATAGGCCTTGTGTACCAGGTCCACTTTTGCCTTCAGGATATCTATTCTATGTTGCAAGATATTCAATAAGGAACTTAAGGCCACTTCATTATGATCTTGGCCTGATTGTCCCATTTCTTGAGGGAAGTACTTTGTAGTCTCTGTTTGAACAGACACAACTTCCTTGGCTGGAGTGGGGAGAGCTTTGGGAGCCTCTTCTATCTTCTTATTTAACACCTCCACTTTCCCCTGTAATCATTTGATTTGAATCAAGCATCTTTCCCTATCCTTGATCACAACAATAGACTCATCAAATAGTTTTTCATATCTTGCAGAGAGTTGTTCTATTTTTGCTTGATTCAAATGGGCAAAGTGGGTGATTGCTTGGGATATCTCTAAGTCAGCAGCATTTTGCACTATCTAGATGATCTTATCTCCATCCATTTTCTCTTCTACATTGACCAAGGAAGGCTTTTGTGTCCTTGGTGACAAAGACTACATGGCTAGTGTCTGGGATCTTGGATCATATCCACATCCCCTGATCATCTCCCCAATTTGTGTCTCAAAAGACAAAGTAGCATTTGGTTGCTTTCTGATTTGATCAATGATGAAATCAAAGGCCAAATCCCACCCAGGAACAAGCAACATCCCACTGGACTTGACTAATTGTCTGGTCTCTTGAGGGGTTATTGTCTCATTTTTTGGGTCATAGGCCTTTAAAGCTTGTAGGGCTTCACTTTGCATAGCATCACCCCCTGCCAATTGCATCTGTGCTCCTACTTCTTGTTTCTTCCTCCATATCAAGAATTTTTTAAATTCATATGTCTTGATGAAAGCATCATCACTTCAAAATTCTTCTTGATGAATCTCTCTCTCATCTTGGCACAATTGGAGTGGTAATTCCACTTCTTCTTGGATGTTTTATTCTTTATTCTTCCCTTCTCTGATATTCTTCCTAAGCTTGTGGTTATAATTCCAATCACCAATAATTAAGGCACTTACTCTATCATGTTTCTTTCCCTGGGTCTCTGCTTGATATTGTTCCACTCTTTGTTTTTTCCTTGGGGGCTCATTATTCACCTCAGTATCAGGAACCTCTATAAGGTCAACCTATATGCTTTGTTCCACTGTAGGTGACTGACCCATGGGAGGAGGGCTATGTACTAAATATCCTCCCTCACTATCCTCTTCATATTCTGAGGATTATTTCTTCTTAGGACCTCTTTGCTTGTCCTCAATCAGACCCTCTAATTGGTTATACAAAGTGTGATAAGACTCAATCATTTTTTAGAGTCTTTGCAGATAAGGAAATTCTGGGATGAAACCTCCGAATGGAATCCCTACCTTCTTCATTTTTTTTTCCAAGCCTATCAAATCTTGATATTGTGCATCTCTTCTTGCTGCCTCTTCATCTTCCAAGGTGTTTCTGATTAAATCTTTCGCAACACATTCTTCATTCTTTTTTATAGTAGTGATACTTGGGGTTAGCAGCTTCTTTTCACTCTTAATAAAAATTTATGGATCTACATATCCTATACTGGCCTACCCATTTATTCACTGCATCTATGGCCCTTTTTCCAATAGTAAAGTTAGCCACTTTGAATTGTCTAGGTGTGAAAGTGCCTTTTTCTATGAGGAGCCAAATGATCCTTGTCTATCCACATCAACTGCCAGATGAATTCTATTAAGGCCACTCTTGGAGGCACATACTTTGGAAGTATGTGTGGGGGATGGGAACATCCATAAACCCTAATTATGGTAAAATTCTTCTCACAATAGAAGTCACCACAATTGTGATCTCCTGGCCATTTATCTACATATTGGCAAGGTCTCATAATTTGAAGTGTTATGATTGATAGCCTAGTTATAATAACGACCAATAGTTCTAGAAGTGGATGTACTATCCAGTTCTCAAAGCCACAAAATTCATTCTCATTTGAGGTATAGTTCCAAACCCTAATCCATAACTATATGGGGTTTGGTTGGCCTTGGAATTGAGTTCTTCATCTTAGCAACTCTATATTCATGTTGTCAGCATTGAAATACAATATCAAATGCATTAGAAGAGAATAATGCATGAACTTGGGGTTGGCCTTCTTCTGAATGTTGATCAGGCCCTCATGCATTATGTCGATGACATACTATATGTATTCAAAGTCTGTGTTGGAATAGGAGTTGTGAATATCCAAGATAATCATCAGAAGATCTGCAGGTAGCTTCTCAATATGCCCATCAATGCCTATAACTCTATACAATCCACAGGCTATATAATTCATCTAGAAATAGAGGTCTTTAAACTCGTAAGGTGCACCCTTTGAAGTAGGCAATGGGGCCACATAATTCCTGTTAGACATAGGCACATGAGTTTGGACTAATTTACTCACTATGTTAACCTCTCTGGTGTATCTTCTCTGTAATTTTTTCAAGTCAATCTCTATGGCAGAAGCATGGTAGATGTCGAAGGATTTCATGAAAGATACCCTATCAAGTTACTAAGGTTGTTGTATGTGGTGGATTTGGCCTTGCTAATCAACCATACACTTCAACATAGTCCTTATTCATCAGATACACACAAGAATGAATATGAGATTATTCATCTTGCCTGTCTGCATGATTTGACCTGTTGCCTTCTATCAAGACGGGGTTTCGAAATGGCTCTTAGAACGAGAGTCTCACAACCATAGACCAATCTAGAATGAAGGATTTATGCTTCCATGAATGAAATGCAATGATTAATCTAGAAATGAAACATGCAATATTAATCTAAATGATCCATTTAAACTAGAAATGAGATTAAAACTATGCCATGATTTCAATGATATTATTCTAGAAATTGAAATTAATCTATTGCAAAATGAGATTATTCTATATGAGATTATGAACTAAGAATGTAGCAACAATGCATATAACTAGAAATTCAAGAAGGGTTTTTAATGAGAGATGGGAGTTCTTTTATAGACTCAGAGACTGTTCAGAATAGAAAGTTTCCTCTTTTGAAATAAAACAAATAGAAAAGCCAGCTCAGATTAGAAAGCTTTCTTTAAAAGAATACAATAAATTGTTTTCCCTTTGCTTTAACTGTTTTCTTTCTTTGATTTAATTCTTTTCTCTTTTGATTTAACTGTTTTATTTGATTTATCTGTTTTCTTTCTCTTTAAAGCATAATTAAAGAGAAGTTTCCAATTCTGAACAGGAGAGAAGATTTTGTTGACAATATTTAATTAATAAAATAGAATATGACCTCATAACTACTTTTTCTCA
>MU224254.1:3273741-3287680 GCA_018584345.1 Thuja plicata | reverse complement strand
TTTAGGAATTAAATATAATGTATGATTAATGCAGATTTAGGATTTTCTGCATTTGACACTTAGGTCGAGTAGAGTCAGTCAAAACTCAAAATTGCCTAGTACAATAGGACTTTGATGATCTAGAAGAGTGACAAATGCAAAAAAATTGGTTAGGGTTGCAAGATGCCAATTTTGGGGTGTTACAGTTGTTTCATCGCCTTTTCTAATGGTTTTGGAGGTAGAGTCATATCTTCCAGCTAGGATTATCAATAGGTCAACATTTACGAAGACATGTGGGATAATTAGCTTTGCTAGACCTAATGTCCAAGGGCTTGAAAAAAGAATCTATCTATCCATATTTCTATAGAAATAATTAAACAAATGAAATCCAAAGCACTCGGGAGTGATGGGATCTCTAAAATTTGACATAGCATCAGTGAAAGATTCATCATCTACCTTTTTATTTTGGTTTGTTCCTAGCAGCAGAGCAACAAACTCGTCTAAGAATTTCCTCTTTCCTTTTTTCTCCTCCTTTGCATCCTTGTCCTTGCCATTGCCTGAAGGTCTACTCGAATTAGCTTGACTCATCTCTACTGATCTTATTGATCTTCACTGATCTTCTGAATAATTCCTCTCTCAAACACAAGATACTTCTCACAATTCACTCTTAAACTTAAGCAATTTCTTCACTCTGAAAACTCTGAAAAACTTATGCAATTTCTCTGCTTTGTACTCTGAAAACTTTGGTAATCACCATGTACAAAGGCTGCGTCTATTTATCATTAAAAATTGAATGCATGAGTCTAGTCGAGAACTTGGAAATCATTGCTCAATCACTTTTGCAATAACTCTGTGTGTCTTGACATCAATTCCTTCCTAGTTGTGTCACTTTAAGTTGACAGGAACTCAAATTTGAAAATCCTAGTTGGAGCAGTCATGAGTGTTTTTTTCAATTTTAAAACCTTATTATAAGAAAAAAAGGCTTGACACGTGATCTAATTGGCTAGATTCTCTTGCTATTTCACAGCTCAGCGGATTACTTATACTCTATCAAAATATTTTGTCTTTATTAACCTTGGCTTTCATAATATTTCCTTGACATGGCGCGAGAATAAATCCTTAAGATCTTACCATACTTAGACCATAGTTTATTTGGCGATCACATGACTGATTTATCTCCAAGTCACTGAGAGTTTGCTTTGACTCAAGTTACATCACTAGATCTAGCGCCAGCCACATGATCTTCTTCTTCATCTACGATTCTCGCTAGGTCGCTAGATGGTTTGCCTAACTTTGATTATGTTCTGAGATTACGCGCTGGCCAATCATTTTAACTTTACTTTGCATCTGATTTACATCTAAACATCGAGTAACTTGTTTCTTCTTACCTCTGAATCGCTGAATAAACCTTACTAGGCTTTGCTTTGACCATGATTCAAATCTGGAGATTCAACGACTAAAAGATCTCTAAGTGTCTGAATATTTCTCTTAACCCAAGTTTCATTTGGAGATTTAGCGCTAGCCGTTCATCTGATATGAGATATATGATCCTCGCTGAGTCATTGATATTTTATCCTAATCTTAGGTTCGTTTAGAGATCATGTGATAAGGCGATAAGATAACCATGTTTTAACTCTGAGTCTATATGGAGATTCAATGACTAAGTCTCTGAATCGCTGAGCATTTCAACTAACCATGGATTTGTTCAGAGATCACGTGCACACTGTAAGATTTGATTCATGTCAACAGTTCAGATCTTTCTTGTCAACTCAACTTTTAACTTTAACTTGACCTTAAGTCATTTGGAGATTAGGCGATTGAGAAAACTCTAAGTTGTTGAATGTTTTACTTTACCCTGAGTTTATTTAGAGATCACGTGTAGACCACATGATGAGATCTTGATCTATGCCTTGCGCTGAGTCTCCAAATCATTTTTTATGTGCTCATTCTTTTTGGAGATTACACGACTACCCTTGATCTTTCTTTTAATCTAAGGCCTGTGTTGAATCTCACAATCTTTGGCTTCAACTCCAGTTTGTTCTGAGATCACATGACTAAAGGCTATCTCTCAATGCTTGGACTAAATCTGGTTAAGTTTGGAGATTTAGAGATAAAGGCTATCTATGAATCGCTAAAATATTTCCTTAACACTGGGTTTATTCAGAGACTTCACAAACACCATAGATCTCTTAGCCACTTATACATGTGTTTGCATCTTAGCCATTACCTCTTGATCACTGAATAACTCATGACTCTTCGCCAGACACACATCTTTGTCTTGATCAATGACTTATATTCATTTACAGCAAACTTGACTTGGCTTTGATTCAACCATGACTGAACATGGTTCTTATGGAGATTCAGCAACTGAGCAAATCTCCAAGTCATTGAATATTTCTTGTAACTCGGGTTTAATCTAGAGACTACGTGCTAGCCCTTAGATCTTGATCACATCAATGGTCAACGCTAAGTCTCATAATATTTTTTTACTTGATCAATTCTTCTCGAGATTACATGACAACCCTTGATTATGCTTTAATCCAGCGACCTGCGCTGAATCTCAAGACTATTTGCTTAACCACACTTTCATTCTGAGATCACGCAACTAAGTTATCTTTGAATCTCATAATAAACTTTACTTGACTTAGTCTCAACCTTAGGTTTATCTGGAGATTATGTGACAAGCCTTGTCTCCAAGTTTCTGAAAGATTCACTAACTCATGAGTTAATTGGGAGATCACGTGTAGACCACATGATTAAGCCAAGGATATAACAAGATCTATAGTTATCGCTCAATCACTGAAGGAAATCTTGACCTTGGCATTTGTTTGTAGATCATGCATAATTTGCTCATCTAAAAAAGATCAACGATCCTCACTGAATCTCGCAATAAATCACTTAACTCTGATTTCTTCTGGAGATTATGTGATAAAGCATAAAGTGAACTATGTCTTGACCTTGGGTTAGATTATAAGATTCTGTGACTAAGCTATCTCTGAAGTGCTGAATATTTCTTATAACTAAGGTTAATTCATGAGATCTAGCGCTAACCACATGATCAAAATTTCATCCACGATTGTCGCTAAGTCTCTGAATCTTTGATCCAACTTTATATTTATCTAGCAATCACGCACCAACCACACAATCAAATCAAGATCAACTGCATGCGCTTAATCTCTGAATGATTTAGAGCATATTCCTTTATTATCAAGATTAAGAGATACAAGCTTGTGCCAAGTCACTAGACCATAAGGAATATTCGGTTCTGATTGCGAGATCAAGAGATAAAGGTAATGACTTAAAAATCACATGACTTAGAAGATCTTAAGTTACACAACAAAACCTAACTTCAAATTAGAACCAGGCTATGAATACCTAGGGTTTTTGCATAGAAAAGACACAAACAAACTAGGTTTTAAGGTTTTTGACCATTTTGTATTGCATTCCTCAGATTACAGACACTTGCAGAAAAATTTGATGGTACATTGGAACAGTCTTTCACATTTTTAGGCATAACTAACACTCAGAACCAAATTTTTTTAGCAAGACTTGGAAAAACTAGAAAATACCCAATAGGTACTTCGACCATATACTTATCCATATTTTTCCTTTGATAATGGATATTATTTTCTAGTGTGTCGAAGAGCTTTATCATTGAGAATAGGAACGCCGACCACCCTTTGGTATCCTTCATTCTCATGCATACTACTCAACGAATGTCTGCATGTATTATCTTTAAGTATTTCACCAAGGTCACATTGTTCTATTAGTAAATAAATCCATGTTTCACCACCTTCAAAACCCTACATGAAAATGATAGCAACGTATTAAACGATAATCAAAACCCTAGGACATAAAAATATGATTAAAGTATTAAAAATGACAAAAGAAATCCCCGTCGATGTCGCCACCCAAGAATTCTATCTTTTTGACCATTGAAGACACATGGAATAATCGCGTAATGCCTTAATGGATAAAATTCTTGCATCTCCCGATCAAGGGAACACACCCACCATTGATGTTTTCCGTGATTTAACAGATGATTAAGTTTCTTATAATTTGTGGATCCAAGACATGTGTCAATATTGTGTAATGCCTTGAAGAGTAAACAACATTCTTTCAGCTTTGAGGCATTACACCAACCATCAATGTTCGTCAAACTTAACCATTGATTAATCTTTGAACTTTTGCTAATAGATGATCACCTTTTGATCTTGATTAAAACAACACTATCGATTAGACCCATGTGCTAAATGATGAGAGCTTTAGTAATCCACTTTTTAACATGTCTTATAAACTGACTTGAATCCTCATCATCTTGTTTGACCAATCAATTTTTTCCATATGTATCCCTATTGCCTCGTCCTCAGACTTTGGTAGGCCTGGGACACGTGTAGCTTTATTGCAATGCCTTGAAGGGTAAAGGTAAAGCATCTCCACTTTGATGCATCACACATATCGTAGATCTTCACCGAGGTTTAACCATTGATCTGAGTTTTTTTACTCAAACTTTAGTGGGGCTGGTACACACGTCAACATCGCATGATGCCTTAATGGTTAAGATCATCCATCATTTGCTTTAAGGAAAAGTGTCAACCGTTGAATGAATCTTGACTTGCTTGATGTATTAACTTATTTTTACCTTAGTCAACTGAGATCATAGGACACGTGTTAGCTAGGTGCAATCCCTTGAAGGTTTAAGGATGTTCATCTATCATTTAAGGGATAGCGCCAACTATATATCTTTGCTAAAGTTTAACCGTGAACCATGTCCTCCAAAAGCCTGATATAATAAGCTCGATACTTCGACTCTCAGATCCATGTGGGATAATGTTGCTGAGTATCTAAATCAGAGAAACCATCTACTGTGACCAAGGTCATGCAAATGAAAACCTCTGTAGGAGATGTGACATCCATGTGGGATAATGTTGCTGAGTGTAATACTTAATAAAACACTGAATCAAAGCAACCATTTTCTGCAACCAAGGTGATGCAAATGACAACCTTTGTAGGAGATCATCCATCATCTTTTTTAAGGAAAAGTGCCAACCATCGGATGAATCTTGACTTGCTTGATGTATTAACTTGTTTTGACCTCAGTCAATCAAGATCAGAGGACATGTGTTAGCTAGGCACATTCCCTTGAAGGTTTAAGGATGTTCATCTATCATTTAAGGGATAGCGCCAGTCATAGATCTTTAGTGAAGTTTAACCGCGAACCATGTCCTCCAAAAGCCCAATATAATAAGCTCAATACTTTGACTTTCGGATCCATGTGGGATAATGTTGCTGAGTATAATACTTAATAAAACACTAAATTAGAGCAACCATCTGAGGTGACCAAGGTGATGCTAATGACAACCTCTATAGGAGATTTGGCATAACCATGGGGATACAACCTCCAAAAACACAACACAGAGCTGCGCAAAGATAATATAATAAAGTTAAGAAAAATCTCACGAAAACATAAGTAATGACTAGTTTTATGAATATGAAAATAAGACTAAAGCATAAAACATGTGATTTTATTTGACATAGGTAAAAGAATACTTCCCTGAGCTTTTTGAATATTCAAATTGATCTGCAAATTTGGGTTCCGCCACATCCTCAAAACCTCCCATTGCATATAGAGGTCTCGATCCAAAAGAACCATGTCAAAAGAGTCCTCATTGATGGAAGAGTTGGTCTAAACATTTGCACCTTGAGTCTAGTTAAATATTTAGGGTGAATCATCCATTGATCCAAAGAATAAAATTAATATCAAATTTTATGATGAGGAGGAGAGATCTTCCAAAGGAATGGTGGTTTTTCCTATTCAAGTGGGCTTAATAAAAAAGGATATCATTTTTCAAGTCCTATATATGAATTTAACTTATAACATCTTGTTAGGGAGGTCTTGGATTCATGAAATACAAGCGGTGCCTTCAACATATCACCAATGTATCAAGTTTCCATACATGCGTGAGGAAATTACTATTGGAGGAGACTCAAATCCCTTTCAATATTGTAACATTGTGAAACCTATACATGAACTATTTATTCAACACAATATAGAAGGATCCACTTCTAGCACAACCATTGAAGAAACTAAGGAAGAAGGTCCTAGTTCAAAATTGAATGCTAATTCTACCTCAAGTCGCAATAAAGCTAACTCATCCACATCGACTAAGGGAAAAGAGAAGGTTAGTTTTGCGGGTGAAAGTCCTTATGACCTTTCGGTAAATGTTTCTAATCCAAGGGAAGAAAGTTCAAAACCATCTAGGGTGGAAAGGGAGCAAGGCAAAGAAGCCAATTATCAAAATACGAGTGAAATGATGCACAAGTTTGAGAAACAATGTAGAATCCATTAAAAGGGAGTGGGGGAATATTTTGTTTCATTATTTGACTTACCCACTTCTCCAAGGTCACATGGAAAACCTTCTAGTTCTTACCCAATCGAAAAGTACAATTCCCATTTTGTGAGAGAAAGTGATCCATCAGCCTTAGAGAAAGAAGATAATGAATTTTTAAAGTGGTTGCACAAAGATGAGGAAGCTTCGAGATCACATATAGAAAGGGTCCAAAATGTGAGCATTCAAACACAACACTATGGTAAGGGTTTCCACATTACGCAAAAGATGGGATACAAAGGAAGTGGACCCTTAGGCATTAAAAATAGAGGATTGCTAGATCCCATACAACCTCCTTGGAGATCTAAGGATGAAAAATCAGGCATAGGATACCAAGAGCAAGGAAGTAGTTCAAGCAATGTCCAGGATTCGTATGAACATGTTCATATGTAGGCTCCGAAAGTGAAGATGACTCCAGTGAATATGAATGGGATTCTTTATCTAAAGCTTCTTGTCATGACAAGGAAGTAGATTTCATCCATACTTATGCTCCTACATCTAGTACAAACAAACAATCCAATATGGACCAAGGATCAAGTTCTACACAGGTGCCAAATGATTCTCAAGCACCAAATGCAGGCCAAACATCAAATGAAAATTCGTGGGTGTGTGAACCATGGGTACCTTCATGGGTAGGAGATTTGAATTTTAGGTTTAATCCATGAGCATTTTATCCCATAGAAATCCAAGAGGACTCAAGTGAAGATAATTTTGATCCATCTTCTATGGAACACCTTGAACAAGCTCATGTTATCAATTGAAGCGATACAATGTACGAACCCTTGAATGAATTCATGTCCTTAAACCCTGTGGATGAAAGCTTATCCAGTGAATCCCTATCTCTTATCCATCCTAAACTTATTGATTGGGATTTGACCAAGCCAAATGACATACTTTATTTCCCTAATGACAATTTTGTGGCCCTATACCTCAATGCGGTTGAACCATCTTCCACCAATGAACTCAATCAAAGCATGGTTATGGAAGCAAGTGTACAATCTCTCAATCCAAAAAGAAAAAGGAAAAAATAAAAAAAATGAAATGGTATAGTGGTGAAAACTACTCTGTGGCAGTACTAGATCTCAAAAAAGTAAAAATAAAGGATGTTTCCGAAGATGAAAACCCAATTGTGGCACCTAAGGAAGAGAGATTGGACACCTTGCCCGAACATGAAGAGGAGAGATCTCCCATTTTAATCGAACCAACAGAAAGGTTTAATATTGGCACATAATTGGAACCCAAGTTCATACATCTTGCAACATCTTTAACACCAATGGAAAGACAAGATTTCATTACGTTCTTCCAAGAGAAGCAAATCAATTTTGCATGGTCTTATGTGATATGTTGGGATTAGATCCGAGTTTCATAATGCATCATCTCAATGTGAAACCCGAAGTGAAACCAGTTAAGAAAAAATTAAGAAAGATGCATCCTTACATGGCTTTGGTGGTCAAAATGGAATCAGAGAAGTTATTAAAAGTTGGGTTCATAAGGGTCATAACCTATGAAGACTGGATTTCAAACATTGTACTAGTGAATAAACATGACAAGTCCATTCGAGTGTGCACTGGTTTTAGAGACCTCAATCTTGCTTGACCTGAAAATGACTTTCCATTCCCAAGCATTGATGCTATAGTAGATTTAACAATGGGTCACTCTATGTTCTCTTTAATGGACGAATTTAATGGCTATAACCAAATCAGAATAGCACCTGAAGATCAAGAGAAAACTACATTTACTTTCCCTTGGGGTACTTTTTGTTGGAACGTCATTCCCTTCTACCTTAAAAATGCTGGAGCTACATATCAAAGGGAAATGACTACAATTTTCCATGACATGATGCACACATTTCTTGAAGATTATGTGGATGACATTTTGGCCAAGTCACATGAAAGGAAAGATCATCTACCCATTTTAGAGAAAATATTTACAAGATAGGAATAATTCAAAGTTAGGTTAAATCCTAAAAAGTGTGCATTTGGTGTCCAATCTGGAAATTTATTGGGTTATATAGTTTCAGCCAAAGGAATAGAGGTAGATATGGAAAATTTTCAAGCAATTATGGAGATGGAAACACCTAAGAAAATTATCCAAATGAGATCATTGCAAGGAAGCCTCTAATCCATTAGAAGATTTATATCTCAATTAGCGGAAAATTTTCATTCTTTCATCAGGTTATTACACAAGGATACCATCTTCAAATGGGATGATCAATGTGGAGAAGCTTTTGCACTATTGCAGACATACTTAATGAATCCACCTATTTTGATGCCACCCATCAAGGATAAACCCTTATTATTGGACATTTTAGCAACAAAATGTTCTTTGGGGGTTTTATTAGCACAAGAAGATAAAGATGGAAAAGAAAGAGCAATCTATTACCTAAGCAAGACCTTGGTTAAATATGAGTTAAACCATAGTTTCATGAAACAAGCTTGCTTAGCAGTAGTTTTTGCTTCCAAAAAGATATGACATTATATGTTAGTGCACAAGGTCAAATTGATTGCTAAGCTTGATCCTCTCAAATATTTACTTAGAAAAACAACTCTCACATGAAGGATAGCTAAATGGGTGATGATATTGAGTGAGTTTGATATTGAGTATGTGGACCACAAAGCCATTAAGGGACAAGTAATAGCGGATCAATTGGTAGAGTATCCCTTAGTTTTAAGTCATCCTATTCAAATAGAGTTTCAAGATGCAGAAATAGTGAATGTGGAAGCAAAAGCATGGAAGTTGTATTTTGATGGATCCTACACCCAACATGGATCATGAGCCAGCATTTTGTTGATCACACCTCAAGGCTATACTATTCCTAAATCTTACAAAAGCTTATTTCTATGCACCAATAACATTGCAAATTATGAGGCTTTAGTCATTAGAATCAAAATGGCTTTAGAATGGAATGTGATAGAACTGCAAGTGTATGGAGATTCGCAACTAGTCATTAATCAAATTAATGATGAATACCAAACCAAAGATGACAAGTTGATGCCCTAGAAGAGGATGATAGATGATTAGAAAATGTACTTTATTTTGATCACCTTTGAACATATTCTGAGAGACAAGAATAGGGCAACAGATGTCATGGCTACTCTAGCTTCATTACTTCAATTGCCAGATCAAAATGCTAGATATGAGTTCTTGGTGGAGGAATTGGTAAAAATTGCATTTGACTTACCCAAAACCCAACTCATTTTCCTATTTAACGGACACGAATCATCTTTGTATGGACCTATATTTACCTATCTTAAATACCAAGTCTTACCCTTGGACCAGACCCGAACTCAAAAAAAGACATTTAATATGCCAAGCAACCCGTTACACTATGTTATCCAACACATTGTATCACAAAAGTCTTGATGGAATGCTACTTAGGTGTCTAGAGGATGAGGAGTAAAAATTAGCTTTACGTGATGTTCATGAGGGCATTTATGGGTCTCATTTGAGTGGGTTGAACCTAGCTAAGAAAATCCTTCGCATGGGTTACTTTTGGCCAACCTTAGAGAAGGACACTTGCCAATTTGTCAAAGTGTGTCAGAAATGTCAATATCACAGAGATATGATTCATGTGCCTACACAAGAGCTACACCCAATAATTACACCATGGCCTTTTTTATCAATGGGGGTTTGATCTCATTGGGATGATTTATCCAGCCTCATCCAATGGTCATAAGTACATTATAACTGCAATGGAATACTTCACAAAATATCAACTACAACGAGTAAACAAATTTCTATGTTTATTCTAAACCACATCATTTTTTGATATGGCATTCATCATGCCATCATAACCGATAATGGAAAGAAATTCAAGAATAAGGATGCAGATGAATTGTGTGAGACATTTCACATTACACACCATTCTTCTTCGATTTACTATCCTCAAGGAAATGGTCAAGCCAAAGCAACAAATAAGAACATCCTTAAGATATTAAAGAGATCGGTTGATAATTTAGGAAGGAATTGGAATGTACAATTGAACCCAACATTGTGGGCCTATAGAATGAGCATTAGAACACCAACGGGGGCAACACCATTCTCTTTGGTCTATGGAGCAGAAGTTGTCTTACCTTTAGAGGTTGAAATCCCATCTTTGAGAGTATCCTTGCAAGGGCTGATAAATGATGAGGATTATAAGGTTTCAAGACTTAAACAATTGGAACTATTAGAAGAACATCAAACTCAATCCTATGAACACTTGAAAGTGTACCAAAACTGAATTTCAAGGAACTACAACAAGAGGATCAAGCCTAGAGAATTTCAAGTGAGAGATTTAGTGTTGATGGAGAACCCTAAGAATCAAGTAGAATGAGAAAAGAAAAGGAAATGGGAAGAAAATTGGCTAGGACCCTTTGTTATTACTTCTTCTTTTGGCATGGGAACATACAAGTTGGTTGATTGCGAAGGAGTTGAGCTACAAGAACCTATCAATAGCATTCACTTGAAGAGGTTTTACATCAAAGTGTATAGGTTGAAAGAGTATCAGACAAAAGTGTATCCGATGAGATTAGCACCATTCTTTGTACATAAGAAAAGTTCAAAATCCAAAAAAATTTGAGAAAAGTTCAAAATCCCAAAAAAATGAGGAAAGATAAAAAATTCAAAAACAATGGAAAAGCAAAAAGCATAAAAAAAAAAGGAAAATTGAGCATGAAGAAAGCACAAATATTCAAAAAGATCTAAAAAATGTTGTTTTGGTGAAAACCTAGCAAATAGGTGCCTTGATGATATCAAAAATAAGGAAAAAGAAAAAAATCAAGAAAAAAATAGAAAAAGAGAAAAGTGCCTTGGTGAAAACCTAGCAAATAGGCGCCTTAGTAGCAAAAAAAAGGAAAAGAAGGAAAAAGAGAAATAATTTCAAAAGGTGAAAACCTGGCAAATAGACGCTTTTTAATCCCTTAGGTCTTTCCTAGTTGCATTTGTACATATTTCATTTTCCATCTCATTGTCTGTATCCTTGCATCTGTCATTTGTACATAGTCATAATAAAGTCTTTGAGCTACATTGTTAAAGCCTTTGTCACATATCATATTTCATTTGCCAAGATTTACACATGGTTTCATATTCACTTGGGGGGAAAATTGGTTTTACACAAACAGATTCAATAACGACACCTTTTGGTCAAATAACATGAGATATTTTCAAAACTTCAATAGATAGACATTTTTGAACCTTTGATTTATATCATTGTTCAACCCAAACATTTGATCTTGAAACTTGATCCTTGAACTTCATGACCTTATATGGATCAAAATTTGACAAAACCTAACAGATCAGAATGGATGGAATTCTATTGAAAAATATTAATACAATACAAACACTTGAAGTTTTTGATGATGTTAATTGAGTCATGTTCTTTTTAGCTAATGAATGATGTTTTTGTTAGATTGGAGATGACGAAGACATGATATTTTTCTTGATTTATGTATGACTATTTTGAGGAAGATCCACCAAAATATGTGAATTTTTCTAATGACATGGTCATAAAAGAATAATCAAGGACATTCACATGTATGGAGGAGGTTATACCTTTGTTTGTTTACGCAAACAGATACCTTGGACATTTAGATTTTCTATATCGTAATGCCAAAATTCACTTGCAATATTGAATCCGATGAAAATGGTATTCAGACTCCCATAGTTGGTTTATCAAATAGTGAGGGTTGTACCAAGGTTCATCCATTTTTTTGAAATCTGATTAATGCAATATTCATATCATCATGGAGTGGTTATCCAACTAGTGATGTTTGTATGTGCTTTAAGTTATAAATAGCTCAATGATGAAAACATCTCCTTTTGCATTTCTTTTGCAAGGAAAAGTGACAGTTAGTTTCATTTGATTCTTAGATTAATTACATTTAAGGGATTTCCTAAGTTCAAGGGGGTTAATTATTCAAAGAGTTGATATCAATTATCTTGGTTCAAATCAATTATGTGAGATTTTATTTTACATACATTGCATTCATTAATCATTATTTATTATATGTCTTTCCCGAAGCACAAAAAAAAAAAAGTATTAATCATTATCATTTTTGCATCCATTTTAAGTGCATTTAATATAGTTTGCATTCATCCAACTACAAAAAAAAAATAGTTGCATTCATTCATTAAATTGCATCATTATTTCAAATTATATCCATCATAAGATCAAAAGCATATTAAAGTTGATTTGCATACATTTTCATCCATTTATCTATATCATATCTAAGGCATTGCATCCATAGCATATAAAAGTAAATGCATCATAGACATCATATAGATCTGCATATCAAAGAAATCTCAAATAACATCAAAACAAATCATGGAATCAAGAGCATCATATAAATCAATGTCTATCAAATGTATGTCATGTTAAGATACATCATCAAAAAATGGTACATCAAAGTCCTGATCAAAATAAATATATCTGATACATCAAAAAATGCATGTAATTGAAAGATCTGTCGATATCAATCATGACCTACTATGGGCAACTACTTCCTGTCCCTGTATCACCTGTACCCCCTATCCCATTCGGAGCTTTGTCTGGTGATCTATCAGGTGCAGTAGGAGGAGCCTGGCTGGAACTAGCACCACTGGCTATCTGATCCATCTTGTTCATGAATGCCTACATCATAGCTCCAAACTCATTTATCCTAGTGGTAACCGCAGCCAACCCAATATGAAATCCCTATACATCCTGCTCCAATCTACTAATAGTACCTGGTTTCACTGGAAGCTGAGGAGATATAGAAACATGTGGCTGAACTGGAACCTATGGAACTATAGGCACCTATGGCTATACAAGAACCTGTGGCACCTGCTGTGCTAGAATTTGTGGACCAAGACCCTGCCTATCCTGAACAAGTTGAGCCTATCTTGCGGCTCTCTGTCGGTGATGTCCCCATACTATTTTTGGTACTGGATTACCAATCTTGTAACATATCCACCCCTTCTGGCTCGAACATGACCACCTCTCATCCGTAGACTTGCATGTCCTCTACCTCTGCCTCAAACTCGCTGAGGAGCTCTCTGAACCTGAGGAGCCCTAGGTACTATTTGTACTCTATCACCTCCTTGTCCACCATCGCCGACACCATTATCATCTGAAAGATCATCCACATATGGAATCAGATCACTAGGATCAGTGAACCGTAGGAACCTATGTCAGGCAAACCACTATGTATAATCTGTAGACATCCCAACATCTGCTATATGATCAATTTTGTCCCACTGAACATACCCTAACCTATCAATCTCATCACAAGCATACTGTAATGCCCCAAAATTGGCATCTTGCAACCCTAACCAATTTTGTTGCATTTGTCACTTTTCTAGATCATCAAAGTCTTATTGTACTAGGCAATTCTGAGTTTTAACTGACTCTACTCGACCTAAGTGTCAAATGTAGAAAATCCTAAATCTGCATCAATCATACATTATGTTTAATTCCTAAATATCTATTAGCTAAACAAACCTTATGATCGAATTAATTTAATTAATAAAGTCCTAGCACTTTAATTAAATTAAATTCACCCTCTTTAGCTAAGACACATGAAAAAGGGATTAAATAATATTTAATTATTAAA
>MU224254.1:3235088-3246441 GCA_018584345.1 Thuja plicata | reverse complement strand
AGAGAAAACAATTTATTGTATTCTTTTAAATAAAGCTTTCTATTCTGAACTGGCTTTTCTATCTGTTTTATTTCAAAGAGGAAAGTTTCTATTCTGATCACCTCTGAGTCTATAAAAGAACTCTCATTCTTCATTCAAAACCCCCACTCATTTTTATGCATTGATAGAATACTGAATTATTGTCACATTTCTTGATAATCTCATATAGAATAATTTCATTATTGCAATAGAATAGTTTCAATTTCTAGAATAATTGCATTGAAATCATGTCTTAGATTAATCTCATATCTTTCAATTCTTAGGATAATCTTGCATTGTATTGCATTCATGGAGAAAAATCCTTCATTCCTAGATTGGTCTATGCTTGTGAGACTCTCGTTCTGAGAGCTATTTCAAAAACCCCGTCTGGATAGAAGGCAACAGGTCGAATCATGCAAGCAGCCAAGATGAATAATCTCATATTCAGTCTTGTATGTATTTGATGAAGAAGGACTATGTTGAAGTGTATGGTGAGTTAACAAGGCCAAATTTACCACATAAACATACTGGAAGTCAACCTGTGCACCCCACATGGATCTCTTTGCATGTACTTGAGCATATAATGCAATACCCTGTGGGATATTTTGTACCCTCTTGTACTGTCGAGATACTCTGTAAAAGCAAAATCTCTCAATCACTAGTGGTGACCAACCTATCATCCATCATAGGGAGAACATGTAAGGTAACTCGTCGTCATCTTTGTGCCAAGTCTCACATCCCAGATATAGTCTCCACATGACATGATCTATGTCATCAAGCATACGCCTCCAAATATCTAACTTGCCTAGCCAAGGCTGGACAATCATGCCATCGTACAAGTATGCATAGGGTCATCTAAGATCTCTTTGTCTAGAAGCAATCAACCTCGTAATAGGGATATGATCCCATGTCCACAACTGCAATAAGATAACTCATGTTGAAAGAGTGACACCCTCTCTATATACAACATGATGTAAGTCGTGGTATAGCTCTGTTAGTATGCTTAGTACATAGGATCCCCAGTCGAAGCATCGTGGATCTGCGATCATGTCTTCAAGGATGACCCCAACCCACAACAAATCCATTTCCTCGACAATCCAGTAAAATCAATTCACCAACTAATGCACCTAAAATTGTAGGAAGACATGGGAAGGCAACAAAGTGTGCCATCTCCAATCGTGGGATTTGCAAAGCCCTGTTTGCACGCATCTCCATCATAAACATGATCATAGTATACCCGCTCTCCTCGAGTCAGGATCCTCAACAACCTATACACATCCTCGGGCGTGATAGTCATCTCTCAAAGTGGAAAATGGAAGGTATTATGGTCAGAGTTCCATCGCTCTGCCATAGTTTTTAGTAACCCTCGGTTCATCTAGAATCGAGGTAACTCAAGAAGGAAAGACAAACCGCAACGACTGATAACATGTCTCTCATGCCCAGTTAACTGATGGACCATGTCTAAAAGCCAAGGTGGTAGGCCCCAGATATACAACTTATGGAACCATGCATGTGCTTGTTTTGGAATCAAGTGAATTAAATTAGTATCATCATTTCATTGGATTATTCTAAGTCAATCAAAACATCAAATCAACATATCGCTATTTTTTTTATCACATCAACTATTTTTCCTAACTCTATATCATGAGAAGAGGAGAATACATCAATTATCTTATCCTACCCTATCTAATTGACATTTTAAACATCCATCTAAGTGATTATCCTAAATATCCTAAACACTTGGTTTCATCACTAAATCAAACATACACACCTTTACAATCAATTCGATATCCATCCTATCTAAGATGATCAAAACAATCAAGTTTTTCATTCTTCCTTACCCAGGTGTCACTTTGCCTAGGTGTACACACTATTTAAGGTGGCTTACGTGTTATTTTGGGTTAAGCATTACTTTATACATCATACATGGTACTTTATACCTCAGATGCGTCACTTTGCATGACTAGGCGACATTTCACATCATACACGCAACTTAACTTCTCGGATGTGCTACTTGATTCGGTATTTTCACCTAGGGTTTCATCTGCATCAGTTCACATATCCTACGCGTTAAAACAAAGATTTCCTAAGTGCAACTTCGCTTCTTGTACACACTACTTGACTACGCAAAAGCACTATTTGGTGCTGCTATACGTCATTTTAACCTAAACTACGCGCTACTTTACAAAATTTTCACTAAAAAACCCTAAATACACATGAAATGAACATTTAAAAGTATTAAATGCAGCAATAAATGCACTGAGAGGTTGTAAACACTCACTAGAGGTCCATAGTCAGCAGGTCTCTGAAATCTACACCCTCGCTCGAATCGATACTCGTGAATCGGGACCACCATCATCGAATTCTCCAAAGGGCTTAGAGCAAATATGAGGGGTAAAAAGTGAAAATGAATGGTAAAAATGACATCTTTACCCCTATTTATACTTTTTGACCAAATTCCAAGGTATTTTTCACCTTTTCTTAGCCTAAAAATGCAATTTTTCATCACTGGGGCATTTTTGCGATCAAACTGATATCATTGTTTTCCGAAATGAAATCAGAATTGACCTAGTACTTTCATTTTTTGACATTTTTTTTTGCCTTTGATATCAATTCTATTTTCGTTTCCAAGGGGGCATCATATATTCAAAACATGATTTTTCATCACGGTTTCGCAACGAGATTTTAAAATCGGGCTAATAAAATTTTGATTTGCTATCAGTGGGGCATTTCTACATTGTTTATCATTTCAAATAAGTTCTTTAAATCAGGGTTTCGCATCAGGTAGTTCATTTTGCATTAGGTTATCAAATCAGATCTATCATCAAATTAGATTGGGACATCAATTTTCTTTGAGTCAATGCACTTCGCAGATCAATTCAAAGAGGGGCATTTGTAGACACCTAAATTTGGTCAGGTGTACTAATCAAATCAAATGTGCATTTAATCAAATCAAATATGTGTTAATAAAATCAAATGGGACTAAATCAAATCAAAATCAAATGATCAATTAATAAAGACATCAATTAATCAAATCTAAGCCTAAAATGGATTAATCAATTAGTTATATAGTTTAAATCAAAAATCAAATTCAACCCATTCCCTTACATGGCTAATTTAATTAATTAAATGAATTAATTAAATCCTATTTTCTTTCAACAAAGGAGACAAGAAATTGAAGAGCCAATGAGAATTAAGAATTGAAAGCACATGGATCACTCTGAACTTTGCAATCTTGATCACTCATTTGACCCTTTAATATCTTCACACTCAATTTTGTCTCTTTGTCCCAACCTTTAAGACCAACATTTAAATGATCTTTCCATTTGAAACCATTTGAAAGCCTTCAACTCAACTAAGCTTGAATCATGATCAACTTAACTCTACCCCTTACCCTTGGGAAATCCTATAAATACCAAGCATTTTGAGAGGATTACGAATTCTAGACATTCACGAACAATTTCATCTACACTATAGGCCAAATCCTTTGAGATCATAGTCATTTTTTAGCATAATAGTGAATTGTGAGAGCTAAATTGAGTGAATTACATAGCAATTTGATGAATTTGAGAGCTAGATTAGGCATATCAATCATCATTTCTCATTCTAGGACTGTCACTAATGGAGATTAAGATCAGGCATATCAATCATCATTTCTCATTCTAGGACTGTCACTAATGGAGATTAAGGCTAAGAGATCCACTAGCACACTTAGTTAGAGAACCATGGAATGTTTCTTGTTTATTTGTTAATTATTTGCTTAATTTTAGATCATCTTTCCATATAATTGATAGTATTCAAACTAATTTCATGAAGGTATTATTCTAAAAGCTTTTGATAATATAGAGTCCATTCTCTAATTTAGAAGAGAACCTTTCCTAAGGGCATTGATTATAATTGCAGAGTCACCTTCTATGGCTAGGTTTTCTAAATCTTTTGATAATATTGAGTCTAGTCTCCAATTTAGAAGAGAACCTTTCCTAAGGGCATTGATTATAATTGTAGAGACACCTTCTATGGCTAGGTTTTTTATTTCTAAATTTTTACACAAAAGTAAGCCTTCTACTAAGGCCATTAATTCTGCCCAATTATTGGTTTCTTTGCCTATGTATTTTTCCAGCTTTGCTACTTCCTTGCTTTCTGAATCATGTATGCAACAACCTATTCCAACCAAGCCTGGATTACCTCTAGATGCACCATCGAATTCGAGTTTAAACCAACCACACATAGGTGGTTTCCATTTGAAATTAGCTCATTTGAGAGAGGAGGAAATTCCTCTTGACCCAATATACGGAGGAATCTTAAGGCCAATCCATCTATTTCTCATTTTTTCATCCCAGTAGGTCATAATCATATCCTCTTTTTTTTTTAGTATCCTATTATTTGTTAGCTCAATGATTGAAATTTCAATTTTGGTTAAAAAGTTGATTACAATCCATCTTTGTATCTTGAAAATTTCTTTTGTTCCTCTCCTTCCATAATTCCCAAAGTACGATCAAGGGAGCTGAGACCCATAAGCAACTATATATGCACCCTTTGTTAAGGATTGGCCATGATTGCAGAAAGTCAAAAATAGTTTTGGGATAGATTTATCTCCAACCAAGTTGAAGGCATAATCAATTCCAAATATGCAAATAGTAGGAGCATCCCAATAGGAGGTGGTCTAAGGTTTCTTCCTTCTTTTCATACAGAGGGCATCTACTTGACCCCTGAAAACCCATTTATTTTAAATGATCAGTTGTTAAAATCTTCCTATGTCATACTAGCCAAGAGAATATCCCATCTTTTGGAAGGCAATCTTTCCTCCAAAATAGGGTATGTGGAGGATGGTCCCTCGAGCCAGAAAGTTTGGATCTCAGGAACCTATATCCTTCTTTAACCATATATTCTCCACTCTTACAACCATCCCATATTAATTTGTCAGGGCCTAGGTGTAAATAAATTTTTCTTGATCCCAAAATAGAGCATAGAACTTCTTCTTCTAAGGGGGGGGGGGGGGGAGGTANCTAAGGGGGGGGGGGGGAGAAGTAAATTTTCCCTATTATTCCAATGCCATCCTAGTCCTACCTCATCAAAGGTCAGAGTATATAACATTTTTACCCCAACATTTTTCCAGGATAATTTTGGACTGTTCAAAATTTGCTTCTAATTGTAAGGCTTTGTAGCCTTCCCAAGAATCCGCCCAGAAGAGAGCCTTCTCTCCTTTCCCAAGATTCCAAGTCAATTTTTCTTGGATTATGAATATATAATCCAACATAAAATTCCATATTCTAGATCCACAGGGGGGGATTTTTCTCTAAAAATGTTGATCGGATCTGGATTACTTAGGTATTTGTGAGATAGAATTTTGACCCATTTGAGGTGTGGATTCTTATACATTCTTCATACCAATTTGGCTCCCAAAGCCTTACTTTGAAGTTTGATATCTTTGATACCTGCACCCCCGTCCTCTTTTGGTCTGCATACCTTGTCCCAATCCAATAAAGATATCTTCTTTTTGTCTCCTGAACCTTGCCAAAATAAGGTTATTAGGATTTTATTGAGTTCCTCCCTTATTTTAACTGGGAAATCTAAACAGGCTGATTGATAAATAGGTTGTGTTGATAGGACACTATGGACCATGGTAGCTCTTCCAGCAGCAATCAACCACCTACCCTTCCAAGAGGCCATTTTGACTTTAATTTTTTTTCTAAGGTATGGTTCCAAAGATTGGAACATCACATTCCATGGTCTAGGAAAAGCCCTAGATATTTGAAAGGAAGGGAGCCTTTGTTGAAATTTAAGGTTTTGCATATATCTTGTTCTAGGGTAGGGTGGGTATTAAAAAACAAAATCTCAGATTTTTCCTTATTAATTTCTTGTCTTGAAGCTACAACATATTGGTCTAAGATTATCATATATTCATTGGCTTCATTGATAGAGCTCTCACCATAAAGCATAATGTCATCCACAAATTGTTGATGGGTGGTGGCCTCTAGATCCTTAGTGATTTGGATACCCTTAATCCGTCCATCAATTCTAGCATTATTAATCGATCTGTCCAAGGCCTCAACCATAATGATGAAAAGGAAAGGGGAGATAGGATCTCCTTGCCTTATTCCTCTTTTGATGTCAAAGAATCCTTTCGGAGAACTATTTATTAATATTGAAAGTTTGGGGGTAGAGATACACTCAAAAATAAGATTTACCCATTTATTGACAATCCCAAAGCAGAGAGACATTTCCTCAAGAAGAGCCAGTCTAATTTTTCATAAGCTTGTTTAATATATAATTTAATTAACATACTTAGTTTTTGATGTTTTTAAACAGAGTGAATAACTTCTTGTGCAATAATAATGCCATCATAAATTGATCTGCCTCAAACAGACCCTATTTGTTCGTCACTAATGATGGAAGGAAGAAGCTTATGGAGTTTACTCGCCATAGTTTTAGAAAATAATTTATATAAGGTATTACATAAAGCAATGGGGCAAAAGTTACTAAAAGTTTCTAGTTTTTCTTTTTTAGGGATTAAGGCTACGAATGTATTATTAATTTCCTTAATAAATTTCCTGGCATTTCTTATCCCATCAAGATTCGTCATAATTTCATCCCCAATAAAGCTCCAACATTTTTGTAAAAAACTTGTGGGAAAGCCATCAAGACCGGTGATTTGTTTGGTTTCATATTTTTAAGGACATTCTCCACCTCTTCTTTAGCCAGTCTTTCTAATAGACTTTTGTTTTGTTCCACCGTAATCAATTTAGGAATGTTTGCAATAATGCTCTCCTGGGCATTTATATTAGGATCTCGGTCCAAATTATAGATTTTGTTGAAGAAATTAATTGATTCATTTGCTATTCCTTTAGGATCATCAATTTCTCGATCTTCTGTATCCTTAATTGATATTATTCTGTTTAAAATTCTTTGTTGCTTAGTACTATTATGGAAGAATTTTGTATTCCTATCTCCCTCTACTAACCACATCTCCCTAAATTTATGCCTCCAGAAAATATCTTCCTTAGCAAGGACATCTTCATATTTCTTCATAAGATCTTTTTCTTCCTCATATAGTGACATGTCCATGCCCCTTGAAAAAACTTCCTCATTTAGAGTTTTTAATTTCCCTTTCGAAGCTAATTTATTTTCAAAAATATTGCCAAATTTTGTTTTATTCCATGTTTTTAGCCTTTGTTTGATTATTTTTAGTTTGTTGACCACCTGGTAGAGTTTGGAATCAAAGATCTCTAATTCCATCCACCAACCTCTTATCATGTCTAAAAACCCTCTTCCTTACACCACATTTGTTCGAATTTGAAAGGACAATTCTCTAGGATTTTGTCTTTCAGGATTCTTAGTTCTACAGGAAAGTGATCATAGCCTAATATCGGTTTCACCTCCGTAGACAAAGTAAAATATAAATCAACCAAGTTACCCCTAGTAAGAATCTATCTAGCTTCTTAGCTATGAAACAAAAACCTTTTCTTCTATTGTTCCATGTAAAACAATCCTCTGAGGTGGAAATTTCTAGGAGGTTATTCCTATAAATCTAGTTATCAAAATCCTCAACGACTTTAGGGAGCTTGGAAAATCCTTCTTTTTTTTTCAGAAGCTTTAGTGACAGTGTTGAAATCTCTGCCAATGATGGAGGTTTCATAACTATATTCTTGCAGCTTCCTTTCAATTTCTTTCCACACTCTTGCTTTTTCTTGGTTAGGGATGGGACCATAAACATTAAATATTCAAAATCTTAAGTTAGTTTAGGAGCCCTTAACTAATCCACAACACCAATTTCCATGGTCTTCAAGATATGAGAGCACTACAGATCTCGGATCCTAGATAAAACCTATCCCACTAGATGTACCACAAGCAGGAACCCCCCAGAGTTCCCTAATTCCTAATTTCTTATTTAGGTTTGCTAATTCTACATTGTCTAATTTAGTTTCTTGTAAAATAAGTAAATCTGCATTAGTGTTAGAAATACATCATAGAAGGATATGTTGTTTGCTATGGACATTTAAGCCCCTAACATTCCATGTTAGGATATTCATGGAAAATTGGGAAGGACCTTCCCCTTCCCTGCATAGAAGATATCGGTTAGTTTAGTTTGTCGTACACCTTCCCCATATTTTACTCTTAATTCTTGAGTTGGTTTCCTTCCTCTTTTCTTGAGGGATTTGGCGCATTATAGAAAACCTTTGCTAGGATTCATAGTAGCTATTCATAGAACCATATTATCCTCTTTAACAGTTTCCCTAACATCTGTGAGAAGGAGATTGATCTCTTCCAAAGAAAGGGGATCGTTTGGATTCAAGCATGCCTTAATCAGAAGCTCTTTCTAATGCATAAATTCCTCCTGGTCACAAATTTCATCCAAGAATTTGTCCATTAATTCGTCGACTACATCACATAAATATTCATAAATTATTTTTATTTCTTATTCTTTCCTACCTTCTGTAACAGAAATTTCCATCGGAGGGGCATATGGAGAAGATCCCATCACATCTTTCCTATTCAAAATGGTTCCTACATCAAATTCCTTATTAATCAAGTTAGTTTCCTTGTCTTACTTCTTAAGAAAAAAGCCACCACCATTAACAAAGAAACGAGTGGAAATTTCATGAGAAATAGGGCAAGGATCAGAGAAAAAAATCGAGGAAGGAGAAAAGTGTAGGTGTTTAACCTCTTCCACAATCTCACCCTCCTCGATGTCAGTTGAAACAGGGTGTGAAACTATATTATCCCTATTGTCTTTATCTTCTTGGGGAGCATAATTAATAAAGTTTACCATATTTAGTGAATCCTCAAATTCAATGTTAATTTCAGAATGCAAGACCACTGGGTTAAATTCATAAGTTAAATCCTAATATTTAATTTTAATAGGAGCTAGGGTTTTCATCCTAATACCCATTTTAGTTATTATAATGTTATCTATTTGAGGATGATCTGATTCAATCATTCCTACATATTTCCCATAATGATTAGCTACATTTTAAAAAAATTCTAAGCTAATAAGCTCCACGGGGACATTCAGAATGAGGATAGCCCTATCAACAAATAATTCTTTCAACAAATCAGGTTTAAAATTTGGGCTCTAGTCTAAAAAGGAGAAATTACATCCTTTAAAAATAGGGTTTTCTTTGGTTAAGAAATGATTCTTAATTTCAACAGACTTGCATTTTAAAAAGAAAAATCCTATTGATAAGGTAGCGATACTTACCTTGTCACTGTATTTACCCTCAAACCAATTCATGATATTCGAGAGAGAAGAGCCGAAACCATTCCATCTAGCAAATATGCCAAGATTTTGCAAAGGGTTGAGGTTTTGAAAAGCCTATCCTCATTAATGTGGAGGAGGTCATTCGAGCACAGAGCATTTACAATGAGATGAGTGGGATGAGGGACCATAGAATCAAAAACGATAGGGGAACCAAGTGTATCTCGAGATAGAGCACCGAAGGTATTTCACAAGGGGGCCAAAAACCAGGTTCACGATGCGGATGCGAAGTAGAGCCCTTCCTTTTCTTCAATTTGACCTTCTTCCAGGGCATAGGGTATAAAATTAGAGTAGCTGCATCAGATCCAGGGAAACCCACTAGTAGAGTGTCTTTTGACCCATAATTAAAACCATCTTCATTTCTTGCATATTTAGTTAGCTCAAAAAAGGAGATTTGTCGATCAAGATTTTCCACCGAGAATGATGTTAGATGTGATATGGAGCAGAAGTTAGAAACCTGCCAAGAAGAGGAACATAGGCCTCCCTAACTCCATACTCCCGCACCGGAAGAAGTAGCTGATCCTCTTCCATGGGAGAGAATTTCACCCTTGGCATGTGGAAGAGGAGCACTCAGAGGCCCTGTTTTCAAAGCAGAAACATGCATGCGGGAGGAGTCACACCAATTTTGTGCAGAGCGAAGAGGATGACTCAATGGGTGCAAAAAATGAGGAGAGCAAAATATTGCGAAAAAACTTGGTAATTAATTAAATCAATATTATTTATTTAATTATAAGTGGGATTTTATTTAATTATTACATAAGTGCAATAATAAGAAAGAGAGAATATTAATTAAATAAATGACACAGGGAGAAATTAAATAATATTAATTTATTTAATTACTTTGTAGATGAATAGTTGATGAAATATTGATTAGATGTTTAATAATTAAGTAATTAATTAAAATTGTGAAACTATGAATTTAAGGGGAAACTTGTGAAATTGAATTAAGAGTATAGTGGAAGGACACAAGTTAATTAAATAACAAAGGTTATTTAATAATTTAAGAAGAATTTTAGTAAAGTCGTTGCGTTAAAGCAACAAGTCATTTTTAAGTGTCTACATTTTACCCCTCTTTGATAAAATGCATTTTAGGCGTTGTTTCAAATAATAATCGATAAAAATCATGCCCGAGTATGCCCTATCGGGAATAAAGTGACAACGAGGCAAATGATGCCCCCTGAAGAGATTGTTTATGCAAGAAAGACATGAATGATCTCTTGAAAGAAGATTTAGATTAAACGATGCAAGAAAATAATAATTAGTAAGAAGTAAGAATGTTGGTAGGTTATGGTTGTTGTTATGTTAAATCAACAAGTTATTTATAAGTGTCTACAAATACTCAATCTTCACATAAAACACCTTACCACTTTGATCACAAGAAACACAAATCAACTCCAGTCTCCATAGGGTTGCCCTTCGAGATACCATCAACATTGACATTCACCCAACCTTCTTCTAGGGCAGACTAAGTCAGTCCAATTATCAAGTTTGGAAAAGGAACAACCCTCATAATCTCATTAACAAGAGATAATGTTAAACTAATAATTAATAATTATGGTTAAAGTTAGTTTTATTATTATAACTATAATTAAATAAATATTTTTAACTATATCAATATTATGTTTTTAAGAAAAAATGTATATTTTCACTATGATATTTATATTATATGGTAACTATTATTAGTATTTTATTAAAGTGAGACTTCCAATTAATATTTTAAAATAAAAGGAATTAAAAATTATAGTAATTAAGAATTACAACAAATTTTCAATTAGTGTTTGAATAGAAAAGGTTTTGGTATAAATACATTTTTATAACAAGGACGCAAAGCGTCATAGTTCCTGCCGAAGTTAAATGTAATTTGTTGGAAGGTAATGAGTAAGAAATTGTAGCAAATAAAGTTTTAGTTTTGGACATGAAATACATTTTAGAGTACTTGCAAATTCAATAAAAAATATCCATGAATTTTGTTTTTTGTGTTTTTGAGTACTTGCAAATTCTATATCATGGATGTTGTTAGTTAATATCAAACAATTTCATTTTTCAGAATTTTATCCTAGACTTGTAAGTTTCAAAATG
>MU224254.1:3205479-3232573 GCA_018584345.1 Thuja plicata | reverse complement strand
ATAGTATATATTTCATTCAAGAAATTAATATTATTTGACATTTGATGTGATGCAATGAATTGGGTAGATAAAAATAGACTTTGAAAAAAGAAAAATTGATTTTTTGCACTGACTGTTTGCTATATAGACCAATCAAATTATAGAGAAATGATATTTATATAATTATTGAAAATAAGAAATAAATATAGACTATGGAATTTTTGTTCAAAATATTTAATTCAATGTAATGATTGGTTAAACTAATAGCAAAAAAAATTTTGCATGAATGCATAAGTATCCTGCCTTGGCAGGAACTAAAAATAGTTCAAGTGACATATATATTAATATATGGTAAATATTTTTTTTATTAAGTTCAACATCATAACAAGGGTGTTAACCCTTACATAACCACAACTCGAAGCCATCAAAAAATTAACAACACATTAGTAGAGGTGTTGGCTATTACAAGTAAAGGTCATTAATGACACACAATTAACAGAGCTAATAACCCTAAAAAAATTGCTTAGAGAACAAGGGGCCATAACTAGTCACTTTCAACAAAGAGGCCAAAAAAGGCCATTAACAACACACAACCAACAACCCAAAGAGTGGGACAGACTTACAAGGGGATTTTGAAAGGCTCCCCAAGCCTTCACATTGGGTAAAAAAATAGTACCCGAAGCCCTCCAATGGTTAAAACTAACATCACCCCAACAAAAAATCCACCACCATCTACAAAAATCATTTCCACCTCAATAGGAAAGGATCCCACCTCTATATGAGCATAAGAGGAAGAGATCATAAAATAGGAGAGCCTACTGCAAATCTATCTCACATCCAAGTAGCCATAAAAAGGAAAGGCTTACATAAAGTTACAAACATTCTCTTTCACGAAGCAAGTCTCCACCTCCATATGGGATGTTTCCACCTCCAAAGGAACCACAGAAGAGGAAAAATAAAATAAAATGAGCCAATCCCAGACCATGGTTATGAAAACACACCCCAACTCAATAGGGATGAGTATAACCCTAAAACATGCACCAAACCTCAACCAAAAACAACCATAGACTAGGATGCACCCTTGAAAACTATTAGCAAATGATTGGTCACTAGAAAAAACAAAGCCACTGTCCTTACCATCTAAAATGGACAATTTTATAAAAGTACAAAAAGTAACCCAAACGTATTGATAACTTCCATTACAACCCAACCCCAAAGGGCAAAAAAATCAGCACCAAAAATCAAGATATGCATCATCTTCAAACTCACGGCTAGGAGAAGAACATTACTAGTGACCCTTGACATATACTAAGGATTATCCAAAAAAATAACAACATTGAAAACCAACAAAACCCCTCCAGATTGAGTGACAAGTGCACACTTAAGTTGCAGGCAAGATTCCTTCAGTGAGTGCTAACACCATTCCCCAATGATTAGTAGAGGAAAAGGGATTAATGTTCACATATAGGACACGAGTAGACAAACAATACAAGCAAAGAGCATAAGACCTTTTTTTATTAGCAAGCATCTGACCACCATAATCACACAAGCTCCTTCCACCAAAGTCAAAACACAATGGAAAACCCGAACCAAATAACAAACTCCACAATAAGGGGGGATCAAGAAAACACCCCTTCCAACCCAACCATTTATTAGTAGAATGCCCATCGAAGGTATGGAACATCATAGACCAAATGACCATAAGTATCTTAGGAATAACCTTTAACAAGAACACAAGGGTCACAACCACCGAAGAGGATGGAGAAGACCCCTGCTTCAACCAACATAGATAAAGCTTTCAGATAGACTCCAACAACCACCATAGAAGGGACAAAACAACACATTGTTTTACATGCACCACTCCCCAATTACCATCCTAATACTTGCCACTAGAGTCGAAACCCAACATGGAGAAAAGAGAATATTAAACCCTATTGAAAACCCAACACATAAACCCCCTTCTCATAATGTTTGTTGCCACTTTATTTCATCCCTTAGAAAGGTTGAATGGACTTCTCACTGCAGGAGGGACACACTGATAGGGAGTTAGAGACCTGTCTAGACTATAAAGAAACATAGAGAACATGATTAACAACTTGAATGCCAGAAACACCAAGCAAATTCACCATAGTAGGGTAACAAGTTGTCTCAGACCAAGCCAATGACAAACCAACAATAACATCCGCAGACATAAGGCAACATCCAGGATGCAGACAACCACTTTCAGGAAGAAGCTTAGAAGCAATGACCAATACATAATCACAACCCCTCCCACATAAATAGTCCACATATAGATCCATCACGAGTGTAGGGGTTTCCAAACCCTAACCCACCAAAATGCCAAAACTTCAACAACTTCAACAAAAGAGGAGTCCCTCATGTAAATGACAAATTTTTGATGAAAAAAGGGTTGTGCTACCCACAAACCCTTTGGAAACCAAGCGATAACCAAAATGGAGCCACTGCAAAAGGAATAAAAAACATTAAACCAAATCCCATATCTTCCCAATGCAATGATGTTGACTTTTAAACAAAACCAATTGGAAGCCATCACAACCAGAACAAAACCACAAGCATCTAGATCTCCATCATCCTTGTTCAACCAACACCCTCATATAGAGGCACAATGGGGGCAAAACAAGCCACCACCAAAGAACATACCCCCTCAGAACCACCAAGATTGTCATCTTCATTAACCTCCTCCCCTTCTACAATCTCAGAATTTGAAAAACTTCTCCCGCTTCTCTTCTTGCTCAGAGCCATCCACTAAGTTTTATGTTAAATGTTAAAACCTCACACACGTTGAAAATAATTACTATGAATAATTCAAAAATACTTTTGTTTTTATTTAATTATTATGTAAACCAATTATATCATAATGGTAAATATTATTTTTCACATCTCCTCCTATATTTTGTCATAAATTGAATTTAATATACATTTATATAAAATTATAATTTATCATTCTCAACACTCCAATATCCCTTACTTTCATTACTAAATAAAAAATTTAAAAACTATTTTTTCCAAATTTAATATCTAAAACAAATACTACAATTTATCATTTGCAACTCTACATAATTCCTTAAGTCTATTTATTTACTCACCCAAATTTATGTAGAAACTAACCCTGAAATGCAAACACACCATATTCAATAACCATACCTATACCATGAAAAAGAAATAATGCATTGTGACGATCCCATTAAATATTTCTACTATCTTATACTGATATTATTGTATTTGTCGTAGGCAATATACTATTGCATTCACTTGTGCTCAATTAGTTAATTAGGACCCCTTTTCTGAGAGTTTCTATTAGTTAATTAATTTTGAAATTGTTCTTTTAATTTACAATATAGTATATTTTTATGAGATACTATATTTTATATTTTATTACTATAAACATGCTATTTTCATTACAAAATTCAATTTCAATATATTTTGAACAATATTATAATATATAACTATTATATATTCTAAAATATTTACTATATTATATTTTCAAGGGCTACTTGTGGAGTTCTATAAGGCTAATATAGACTAGATTAGTCAAGACTTGTTTGATATCTATAAAGAAGCTCTTCACAAAGGCTCCCTGGGTCGATCCATTAACAGTGGTATTATTAAATTTATCCCCAAAGATGGAGACAAATCCCTTATTAAGAATTGGAGGCTAATTACCCTCCTCAATGTGTCTTATAAGATAATTGCTAAGATCTTAGCTATTAGAGTTGAAAATATCCTGCCTAATTTCATCAGTCCTTCCCAAACTGGTTTCATTAAGGGTAGATACATTCTCGAAAATCTTATTACTGGCTGGGAAGCCATGGAATGGTCCATATCCTCTCAACAGAATAATGTTATCTTACTGCTTGACTTCGAGAAAGCTTATGATATGATAGAATGGGATTTTATATCCACTATGTTGGAAGCCTTTTGTTTCCCTTCTGGTTTCAATAACTATGTTAGCCTCCTCCTTAAAGATGCCTCTGCTCAAGTGGAGGTGAATGGTTCCCTATCTGAATCCTTCTCCCTTGGTCGGTCTATTAGGCAAGGTTGCCCCTTGCTCCTGCCCTGTTTGTCATCGCCTTGGAGGCTCTCACCTATATCCTTAGAGACAACTCCACCTCCCAAGCTGTCAAAGGTATCACTCTGCTTGATAATTCTGATCTTATCAACTCCCAATTTTCTGATGACATAGCTCTTTTTCTTGAAGTTACCAAAGAAAATTTTACTGCTATGCAAAACAAAATTAATACTTTTTGCACTATCTTTGGTGCCCGGCTCTCCCACTCCAAATGCATTTGCCTTGGGTGGAAGGATCGACCACCGAATGGTTTGATAAGTTTAACTTCCAATGGGGAGGGCCTCACCAGATAGTCAGATACCTTGGTATCCCTTTCTCGATGGAACCCTCTACCAAGGACATGTGGATTTGGATTAAGGAAAGAATCACCAAAAAGCAAGATAAATGGCATAATAGACACCTCTCTTTGGTTGGTCGTATCCAGGTCTGCCAAAAAATTCTCTCATCTTATAACATTTATTATTTCTCGGCCTGAATGTTCAATAACTATCAGATTCTTGAAATCCAAAAGACTATTAGGAACTATCTCTGGTCCGATGACAAAGGGACCAAAAAGTTTCATGTTGTTACTTGGCAATGGTGCCACACTGATAAATTGCTGGGTGGGTTGGGTCTTAAGGACATTAAACTCCAAGGTATTTCCCTTGCCTCAAAATGGATCTTCCACTCCCTGGGAGGGGATGAGCCTTGGAAGGTTCTTATTAGAAGTAATATTGAGAGAGGTTTCCCTAAGAAAGCTAAATCCTGGAAGAAGCTGTCATTCTGTGATCTCATTATAGGAAGCTTTCCTGTCTCTGTTCAAGGGTCAGCTATATTTAAAACCATACGGAAAGCCTGGGAACATATTAAACATATTATTTCTAATAAAACCTTCCATGACTCTAACCTTATTTTTGGTGAAAGGTCCATTTGGTGGAATATGCAAATCTCTGGAAAACCACTTGCTCTTTCTCAAGGTTGTTCTGCTAAGTTGTGGCACAATTTGGGTATCTCACAATTTATAGATCTGTTTGAGCATGACAGACTTATAAGTTGGGAGGTACTAAAGTCCTGCTACAACATTCCAATTTCCCAGAAGAAGACCTATAACATGATTGTTAAGGCTTGCCAGGATTTACCCAATCTCTGTTGTCTTGATTCCCACAGATATTTGAAAATTAAGCGGCCTGAAGGCACTATTGTGAATAAGATTAAGGCTAAGAACATTTATAAGATTCTCAATCAGAATGACTCTATTATTAAACATGTCAATAAAATTTGGTATACTAACTTGGAAGACAAAGATTGGAAAAAATACTTTGACAGACTTTGGAGTAATGGCATCGATCCTAAAGTATGTTTTTTTAAATGGCTTACACTTCTTGACAGGCTCCCTATAAAAAAGATTCTTCTACTGCTGAAATTTGCAGCATTTGTAAGATACCTGAATCTACCAGGCATATCCTCCTGGACTGTACTTTTGCTAAAGCTATTTGGGCTATGTTTGGTATTACTTACCCCAAGTATCTTAACAGTTTTTAAATCATTAATGGGCATGTTCATGGCTTAAAGAAAGACACTAACCTGTTTTGGAATATCTTGTCTTCTAACATCCTCTGGTAGCTATGGAAGTGCAAGAATGAAGAAAAATTTCTTGATAGTACCAGAGATCTTACTGAGTTTTCTCTTAAACTCACATATTCTAAATTTCTTCGCAGGTTTCTATCAATATGTGGATTAGCGGGGAGAAGTTGAAAAGGTTTCTAAAGATGGGCTACTCCACCATGTTTGTCTTCGAGATGAAAGACGAACACAAATGGAGGAGGCACATGGATAACCTCGCTATCTTTGAGGATTCAATTAAGAGGCTGCATGAGGAATTGAAGAAGAATAAGAATGCCAAGGATGATCAGATCTTCATGCTAACTCGGATTCAGGCTAAAAGGAACATAGTTTGGATGGAAGGCCCCATGACTTGGACTACATGGGCAGACACTTATTATGACATTCTTCACTAGCGCCTTGTGTTCCTCCTTTTTTTGTAATATCTGATACTATTTGTCGATGGTGTTGTTCATATTTTGATACCCTCAGTTGTTCATATTTTGATACTCATATTGTTGTTCATAGTTTGAGGCTATGCCTCTCAGTTGACAGTCTCTGGTACTGTTTTTTGTAATTTACACTCTAATTCTACTATTATCAATACAAAAAAAATTATAAATAATTATTACAATTTCTAATATATATATATATATAACACTATATCATATATGCAATATTATATAATTTTAGCCTTTATTTATTATTTAAATTCCACCTTACATTTAAAATTTATAACTATATTTTAAATTTTTACAATTATAACTATAGAATTGAAACAATAATATATACAACATAACTTATTAAATATTATTTTTAAGATTTTATACAAAATTTCTTATTTAATTTATAATTTATAATAATTTTATTTTTATTAAATAACTATTAATTAAAATATACTTAATATTTATAATAAAATTAGCATTAAATTTACATATATATTTATAATTATAACTAATTAAGACTCTTAATATTTGAAGTGGCAAGGTACATAAACTTAAGCAATTTCTCATTAGATACAACTTACTAACTAATTGCCTATTTTTAAGACTCCTAATATTTGAAGTGACAAAAAATTACGACATGGCGAGAGCAAAAATTACGACATGGCGAGAGTGGGCGATGGAGGGCAATGGTGACCATGGTGAGACCGGCAGCAATGGGGTTTCTCCAAAGATAATCCCACACTCAATAAGCTAGACAGACGAGGAATAGAAGCTTTTGGGCATAGAGTGGATCGCAGGGAGCGATGACCTTTTTCTAGAAATATGATACAACATTTTAACACGGATTCATACTTCCCAGGAAGGTCGAGAAATGATGGATATAGACAATAGATTTCTGATATGCCCAAAGGGAAATGGAATGGTGGGATAAGGGATAACTCAAGAAGAAATCCATGGCCTCATGGAGGTTTTAGACCACCACCAAGCAAATTCAAATTTAAACAGAGAGAAAAGAAAATTTGGCGCCCAAAGATACATAATCAAGATTAAAATCACATGACTCATCAAGCTCTGAATCAAGATCTCAATCAAACTACATGTATTTTTTATTACAAACGCACATTTGCTTTATTAATAGCTAACCAGGAATGGATAAAATCAAATTTCAAATCGCAAGAAAGGGCATTCTTTATGAAATGGCTCGGTCCATGGCCTTCTATTGCTAAAATTCAAAGATGGATTGTAGCTAACTGGGGTAACAATTTTGAAATACAAACCCTAATGAATAGATTCTTTATGATTATAACCACTTTAAAAGCGGATAAAGACTGGATCCTTAAGGGAGGAACGTATATGTTAGATAATAAAAGTATATATGTATGTTCATGGAGGCCTAATTTCAATCCCGAAGAGGAAAAAGTTAAAGATATAGAAATTTGGTTGAAATTGAAAAATCTACCTTGGGAATACAAAGTTGAGAACACATTGAGGAAAATCGGGGATTGTTTAGGAACTTTTGTAAAATCTGAGGAATCTTTAGATATGGAGGAATTCTAATCTTTCTCTAAAATCCTAGTAAAAATCCAAGACTGTTATTAGATCCCAGAATTTATTGTCTTGGGATCCTCCAAAGGAGAATGGAGACAACCTATTGAGGTTGAGTGTGCAACTCAGGAGATCAACAATACAAAAAAGAAGGGCAAAGGACTTGTGGTTAATAAGAACACTGACTGGATAACAGAAATGGAAGAGAAAAAAGCACGATACCCCTTATGGTCAATACAACATGAAGAAGAAATGATCCTTAACAGAGAGGAAAGTCAGCTTAAATATAGAGAAGATTGCGGAACCAATGTAAGAAAAGAATCATATAATTCTCTAGATGACATTATTCCAGTTAAAGAGGTGCATTAGAGCTAGGGATCCACCCAAGTAGTGACCGAAACATCATCCAATGTATGGAATGAACAAACCTTACTAGTAGCTAGTGAACTACAGCTGATCAATAGGCAATTAAGCTTAGTAATCATTCCAGATTCAATGGATGATCAACACTATTCACCCAAAATAACAATGATCAGAAACACAGATAGAGGAAGAAAACTAGATTTTGGCGTATTAGCTACAGACACAAGCACACCCAGAATAGCATGGGGTAGTGATGACAATGACGACCTGGTTTTCTGTAAGGATATCCAAATTTCACCAATAAGAAATATGGAGAAATCAATGGATGACATGAAAGAACAGGGTGAAAACAGCTGGGACTTTGAATCAAACTATGAATCACAAGAAGATGGAGGGAATGAAGATTTGGGCCTCCTTGACCATATGTAAATTACAGAAGAAAGAACCATCAGCCAGACTTCTTCACAAATTCATAAACCAAATATTAGGGAGAAAAAAAAATGCGGGCCTAAATCGGTGCATACCAAATCGACTTTAGCTAGTAATGCAACAGACCAGACAAAACTGTTGAGATCGGGAAGAGGCTACACCTCTTCTTGGTAGCAATGAAACTCTTATCCTCGAATGTCAGGGGTTGCAACACCCCTGGCAAATGATGTTTGGTCAAGAGGTGCCTTGATCAAACCCAACCAGATCTAGTTTTCTTACAAGAAACAAAGCTCAGTGGGGAAAATATTTTGGGTTTTTCTAGAAAACTTAACAAATGGAGATGCTCCTTTATAGATTCAGATGGGGCTTTTGGGGGCCTAGGGATACTATGGAAGGAAGAGGTGATGTCGGTCACTATAGTAGAGGAAAATACTTATTGGCAGCTTATTAAGGTGTCCTCTTTTCAGTTGAACATGAATTTCTTTGCTGTTAATATCTATGGACTGTGCAATCACACAAAGAAAAAGCTCCTTTGGACCTCTCTTACAAGGTTTTGTAATCAACTGAAAGATAAATTAGTGATTCTAAGTGGAGAATTTAACACAATCCTCTCCCCACTTGATAAATCAGGAGGTAAAGGATGGATTAGCCAAAGTCAGAAAGACTTTGCATATTTTGTGATGACAAATGACCTCCAAGATTCACAATTTAAAAATGGTATATTCACATGGACAAAAAGAAGACAAGGTTTTTCTAATATAGCGGAAAAATTGGATAGATTTCTTTTAGGAGGAGATTGGTTGGCAACAAAGTGGATATGCCAAGCAGAGATAATGCCAATCACAGGTTCAAATCATTTCCCAATTTGTTTGAAAATAGCGGATGATGTAGCACCAGATAGAGCCCCTTTTAATTTTGAAAAAATGTGGTTCAGGGAGAAAGGTTTTATTGAACTTATAGAACAATGGTGGTTGAATGCTCTAAAAAGAACAGGTAATGTGGCTTTCCTTTTCTTTAAGAAACTGCAATATATCAAAGAATGTCTTAAAATATGGAATTGAGAAGTGTTCAAAAACATTTTTGTGGAAAAATTTAGATTGGAAACTGAATTAATGGAATTAAATGAAGTAGTGATTCTAAATGGAATGAAATCTGAGATGTTCTGTAAGGAAAAGGAGCTAAAACTCTTATATAATGAGATCCTTAATAGAGAAGAAATTTACTAGAGGCAGAAATCAAGGGAACTTTGGCTAAGGGAAGGTGACAGAAACACCAAATTTTTCCATAATTTAGTTAAGGGTAGAAGAGTGTCAAATAAAATTCTATCTATAAAAGACACACAGGGTAACACTTTGACAGATTCAAACATGATTAATAGCGAGGCTGTTAAGTTTTTTTCTGATATTTTTGCCCAACAATCAAATGTTTCTCAACAAGATGAAGACTTTCTGAACATGATTCCAAGGACAGTCTCAGAGGCTCAGAATAAAATGCTATTTGGAGATATTACTGAAAAAGAGGTAAAAACAACTTTATTCAGCCTTGGAAGTGATAAGGCCCCTGGACCAGATGGTTTCCCAGCCCTCTTCTATCAAAAAGCATGGCATTTCATAGGAAGGGATTTATGGGCTGTAACATAGATGATCAATTCTGAAAGATTTTAATAACACCTTCCTCTCCTTGATCCCCAAAAAAGGGAGAAAAGAATCCTTTGAAGATTTGAGACCCATTGCTCTTTGCAATACCGTTTATAAAGTGATTTCCAAAGTCATTGCCTAAGCTGAAACTTGTTTTACCTAATATCATTTCAAAAGAACAAAGTGGGTTTGCTCCGGGCAGATCTATTTATGAAGGCATCATCGTTGTTCATGAAGCTATCCATTCTTTAAACGTAGGGAAGAATGCAGTAATGATGATTAAACTTGACATTAAGAAAGCTTATGATAAAGTCAACCGAGGCTTCCTTATGATTATTCTACAAAGGTTTGGTTTTGATGATAAATGGTGTGACTAGATTCTTAGTTGCCTTTCTTCTTCACGCTTTTCTATCCTTGTAAATGGTAGCCCTCAAGGTTTCTTTGAAACTTACACTGGAATTAGACAGGGAGATCCTCTTTCTCCCTTCTTATTCATTATTTTGGCTGAAGCTCTAGGACATTCCATTAAACAGATTAGACTTTCAGGAGGTTGGAAAGGTATTATAGTCGAAAGAGGCATTGAAGCTATTTCACATTTACAGTTTGTTGATGACACATTTCTGATGGGAGAGGCTACAGCTAGAGAGGCCAGAGTCATCAAATCTTGCTTAGAATCTTATAGTGCAACATTCAGATAGTATATTAATTGGGACAAATCTAAAATCCTCTTTTTCAATACCTCCACCCCCATGAAAGAACATATATGAAAACTTTTAGAAATGAAAAGTGGAACATTACCTAGTCGATATCTTGGCATCCCATTGTTTGAAGGTGCATCAAAGGATAACCTGTGGAAAGATTTAGTTGATAGTTGTATAAAGAGAATGGAAAGCTGGAAAGGAAAATGGCTTACTTATGCTGGGCGCATTCTTATGTTGCAGTCAGTTATATCAGTAATCCCTACTTTCTCAATGAGCTGCATGAAGATCCCAATTAAAGTTTTAAGATATATTAAGCAGAGAATGAGAAGATTCTTTTGGAACGAGGGTCAAGAAGAAGAAAAAATACCCATGGTAGCATGGAACTCTATTTGTAAACCAAAAAAGAAAGGTGGAGTAGGCTTATGCAATTGGCATATGATCAATCAGGCTTTAGGTGCAAAATTGGTTTGGGATATATACAACAAACCAACACAACTTTGGGTCAGAATCTTACAGAATAAATATCTAGACTATATGGAGGAAAGTTGTATTCTCACTATCCAAAATCCTAAAAAAGGATCATCAATTTGGAATTTTATCCTAGAATGTAGGCCAGTAATATGTGCTCATCTTTCATGGCAAATTGGAAATGGACAGATAGCTGCCTTCTGGGAGGAATCCTGGAATGGCTTGAAAATGTTGGCGGAAGAAGAAAACTTGCAAGACATAATGATAATAATGAAAGCAAGGTGGGGAGACAGAGTTAGTAACTATATAAGATTAAAGCATGGGCCTATGGGAGAACAATGGGAATGGAAAGAAGTAAATTCTATTGGCCTTACGGAGATTCAACATAATACAATGAAAGATATATTTGCAGATAGACCATTAAATGTTTGTGAATCACCAGATAGGATAATTTGGTGTGCCGCTAAAAGTGGAAAATACTCAGCAAAAGTGGGTTATCAGGTAATAGCAAAGGAAAAGGAGAATGGGGAATGAACTTATAAATTATGCTGGGATAAGAACTGCCTACCGAAAGCTAGGGCCTTTGCATGGTTAACAATACAAGGAAAGATTTTAACTAGTGAGAGAAGAAAGAAATATGGTTTCATAGGACCAAAAATGTGCCCTTTATCTAAAAATACCACCGAGGATGTTGATCATCTTTTGGTGAAATGTGAAATGACACAAAGATGTTGGGATATGTTAAAATTTAAACTAAATTTGATGGGACCATTGCCAAATACTTTACTGGACCTCTTCAAATGTTGGTCGTGCAATTCTCAAAAATCTACCTTATCAAAGATATGGATTATTTGCCCATCAGTGCTCATCTGGGAGTCGTGGAAGGAACAGAACAGGAGGATTTTTCAGGAAGTGTTAGAAACAATAGATAAACTAATTCAAACGATTAATAACATGATTGTAGAAGTGATGAATGTTGTTGTCAGCCAAATTCAAGTAAAAGATTTACAAATTGGGACCGTTTCATTCATAACTCTTGGCCAAGCATACAAATCAAATTTAAGAATGATGATTGTAATCCCCTTAAGGAAAAAACTAATTGAAAGGAAGTAATATGGAAACCACCAGACCCGGGGTGGATTAAAATAAATTTTGATGAATGTTCTAAAGGAAATATGGGTCTTTCAGGTGCTGGAGTTATAGCACGAGATACAAATGGTAATATTATTGCAATAGTAGCAAAGAGATTGCACGAGGGGACAAACAATATTGTCAAAATTCAAGCAGCCTTGGTAGCAGTAAAGCTAGAAAAAATCCTAGGGGGAGTAAATATTCACCTAGAGGGGGATTCAAAAATTATAATAGAGGCAATAAAATTAAACCACACCCATAATTGGAAAATCTTAGGAGTGCTTCGGGAAGTGAATTACATCTTACATCAGTATAATAATTACGTTATCAGCCACACACTCAGAGAAGGAAATAATGAGGCTGATAAATTAGCCAACTGGGCACTTACCTTTGAAAATCATGACATCACAGTGATGGATGATTTCAGAAATAGTTGCATTGTTATTGATGATTAGAAATGGTGCACGGATTAATGATGGATGGGAAAGCCATTTATATATTATGCTTTAAATTAATTATGATAAGAGCCTTGAAAAGTGTTGAAACCTCATGAAGGACGCTAACCAGATATCTGTGGCAAGTATTGGAACAGGTGGTAATGATGGAAGTTACTCTTCAAGTATAAACTAGTTTATATTAAGAAAGGATGGAACTGATCACACAAGCGAGGGATAGTCATTAATTAAATTATGCTCGTCACGATAAAATCCTATGACAGTTCTTTAAAAATTCACTTTGGCTAATCCTTGGCTTGAGTTTGAGTTGCAGAATTTTTCTTAAAGCTTGGAATGTGCAGGTGTTTCTAGCAATGAACAAAGCCACTCGGAGATCATGGAGGCAAACTTTAATTTGGACAGTAAGAAGCAAATGAAAGCTTTCAAAGGTCCAGCCAGCTATGAACAGGTGGAAGGCTTGCTGAAAATCAAAATGAGGGAAATGGTGAATGCGGTGATTACAGTCATTGGTGAGCAATTCCAAGAACGAAAGATTAAACGCCAGGTTAACTTGGATTTAATCTCTGTTTTCATGGCCTGGGGCTTGGAGATTTGAATAGCAACCGAGGAAGTGGAGCGAGTCACGCATGCACTTTTTGATGAAGATGTCTTGGGGGAATTGTCATCCATCCTAGAGTGGTCCATCCCAGGGATAGGCTCTGACATTTCTGAGTGTTTTGAGGAAGATGAAGACGGGAAGAGATTCGGCCTTATCCCTTTCCTCAGATGGAGGGAAAATGAAGATAAACCATTTATGTATTAGCAGACGCAAAATGGCTGGGATCGTGTTACAGCAGAGCTGGCTCGAGAGGAAGGAAGGTTACGAAATATAGAAGGTCTGTTTGCTCTGCCAGTGCCAAGGAAGAAAAGAAACAACAGGGGAAGGAAGAGGGTAGCCCAGGAGTAGGGCAAAATGTTTTAACCATAATTTGGTTTTTTTGGTAAAGGATGTTTTTGAAGACTAGCAAGTAAAGATAGTTTTTGAAAGACATATCGGTGGCGAGTAGGAAAATGCACCTTAAATCCAGAAGAAGGAAAATCGCCATCTATGGAATTTTTTGTTACAGACAGTGGCTTACTCCATCTGTTTGAAGATCTCGATCATAATATAGTATGTAAATGTGTAAAAGGTTTATATAACTACGATATATGAAAACTTTGTGAATGTAGATGCAGGGTTAGTGCTTTTGGAATTCTGCTTTTTTGATAAATGGTTGTATAAATTGTAATACTTTTTTAATATCAATATAATATCATACTTTATCGACCAAAAAAAATAATTTGAAGTGACAAGGTACATGAAACTTAAGCAATTTCTCATTGGATACAACTGACTAACTAATTGCCTATTTCCAATTTGACAACAATTGTGCTTAACAACTAATTCACCCTTATTTTCATTGTTGCTACATTTTTGGGATATAGTTTGACAAAACCATTGTCCAGAACTATGGAAAATTTAATAAAGACAAAATTCTTCAATTGACGTATCACCCAAAAAAAAATACCATATTCAAAATAAAATCATTTGTATTTAACATTATACACAATATCATACACCACCACTACTTTTCAAACTTTAAGAAGAATTACACTATGTATTATATTATCTTTAGACATAACTAATAATAGTTTCATAAATAATCAACTTACGTTTATCTTATTGTACTTGTCGTAGGCTATACTATTGCATTCAGTTTGCACAATTCGTGAATTAGTTTTCGGACAATTAACCAATCCTAAGTCACTATTTTTTGATGTTAGAATATTTCTAATGTTTAAATATTTATTTATGAATTAAATAAATGATATAAATTACTTATCTCATTTTTGATCGGTTCAATTGATTTGGTCTTATAGGACCCCTTTTTCGGAGCTTCAACAAATTTGTTATTCGGAAAGTTTTTAACCATAGTTTGTAATATATAATTCATCAATCATTTAATTTATTTCGAAATTAGTTTTTTTATTTACAATAAAGTATATTTTTTATGAGATACTATATTTAATATTTTATTAATATAAACATGTTATTATTATATTTTATTGTTTACAAATTTTAATTACAATATATTTGAACAGTATTATAATATATAATTAGTATATATTCTAAAATATTTACTATAATATATATATATATATATATATATATATATAAATATATATATATAAATATAAGAGTACTATATCATTTAATTTTTAATCTATAATAATTTTATTTTAGTAAATAACTATTAATTAAAATATAATTAATATTAATAATAAAATTAGAATTAAATTTACATATATATTTATAATTATAACTAATTACGGCAAGTATAGGCCACTACGTGGCACTTCTTGGTACTTGCCCCTTTAGGGGGCTACTATTTTAAAAAATCTTCCACAATCTCACACACGATAAAATTAGAATATTTTCCTCACTCTAATCCATCTCACCATATTCTCACAAGATAAAATTAGAAGATAATTGTAACATATTCACCAAAATAAGTTAACTCTATTAGCAATTTGACATGTGAAGTTTGATCTTGTTTTCATTTATTAATTAAATGATGTAATTTTTTTTATTGTAATAATTATTTTTTAAATATAGAAAATTCTATTGTATTAAATTAATAATTTATGTGAAGTTTTTAAATTTAAATTTATAGTTATATTTTTTAAATATCTTATAATATATTATATTTTTTTTATCGGGAATAGTTGAGTATTATTATTATCAAAAAAGGGGTAAAAAGTACATTTCAAGTTTGTGTATAATGGTCTGCCCATTCTAACTATTATGCAGAAACCATTACATTATGTAATACAAAAATCATTAAAATGGGTGGTAAACCTCTTCACCCAACATCTCTGTGATTCCATCCATAGTTCCTACACCATATATGAATAGTTAGACTAAAAGTGTATACGAGGAGACTATAATACAACTTTGACGCCCCAAAATATTTTGAGCTGCACACAAAAATACCACCGCTTGCATCAGGTGTAGCTTGTCTGTAATTGGGCGTGCATCAAAAAACCATGGTGATGGGTAGAGATAGACAGTTTCGACGCCAAAATGCCATTATGGCCAAAGCCAAAATTTGGAGTCGATCATTACTAGGCTCCATGTCCCAAAAAACATTTTAGTTGGGTTTTGTTATCATCCTTTATTTCTTCATCCTCTACGTGCTCGACAGACATTTCGTGTTGACCTTCTTCTCCTAGGGACTATTAGGTTCGGGGCCACCTCCCTTGCTCTAGGTGGGGGGGGGGGGGGCGNGGGGGGGGGGGGGGGGTCGTTCACGGATTGCAGCCTTAATGGACTCCCACCTGATGAATCTGCCCATCCTATAGTCATCTCTGTTTGCACCCCATTTCCAGCGCACAAAAGGGATTATGCCTTGCACCCGCTCCCGGTCTTCATTAGCAATGCCTTTTGTGATGTTGAAACCCACACCCGGCCATGCCCACTCAAGGAAAGAGTCAATGTCGTCTAGGATATCCTTGTTGAACAACTCAAACATCACCTCCTTCACCTCGTCGTGCTCCACTTCGAGTTCCAGAGCCCATGCCAGTAACATTGAAGGGATGTCCACGTTCAAGTGTCCTTGGTCAGTAGCCGCAGTAAATTTTGGGCCTAGTGTGTCCATAACCGTGTCTTCCAGTTCCTTGATTGTCCATCGCATGAGCTTTCAGATTCTTTTCACCTTGATTTTTCCAAAGAAACCTTTTTGTTTCTTATTTTTCCCAGGCCTCAGTGTGAAATTTGCCTCCATCGTTATGGTTTCCTGACCTGTGTTCAAACACTTGCAAAGTTCTTAGACCAACTTCCGGAAATGAAAAACAGAAAGCTTAAAAGAGGAGAGGAGAATGTTAGCATTTATGCAGATCACTGCATAAATGGTTGTCATTTATTTGAAACTTTATCTGGCACATTTTTCCTGTCCCGTCAATGTCTCATCTTAATAATGTTCCTATCATTTCATTAGCCTCCTTGTCCTATCGATGATTAATTTTGCAGGTTTGGCCCAAGTGGCCTTCTGTCATCTTTCCATCATCAATGAAAAGATGAAATGTGTATTCCCCTGGATGTCACCACTGCAAGGAATGATGGTTTGGGCTAGAGTGATATGATGTCAAATCCCTTCACTCCCACGGATGGATTTGCCTGTCCCATCAATCATTTAAAAGTTCATAACTACTTCGTTACCCATTCTGCATCTCTGGCTTTTCAGCTGACGTGGATAATTCTATGCGTGGATATGATAATTCCTAGAATTCATCACTTGTGATGGTTAAGTTGGTGAAGTTTTCAAACTGCTTGGCCCCAAACTCAGTGAAGTTAGTCACCCAGTTGGATAAGCAATCAACTTCAAGGTTTCCTGCTCTTCTAACATGTGAGATTTTAATTTTTCCATAGTCGTTGAGGAGTTTAGAGATGTAGTATATATAGGGTTGAAGGTGTCATGCCCAAATTTGACTCCTTTGAATAGCCTCAACAATGACAGTCGAGTCACCTTCTAGGTGAAGATTTCTAATTCCTAGTTTCAAACCCATTTTGACTCCTAGCAAGGCTGCTTGCACTTCAACTATGTTGTTTGTGTCTTCAATTATCCTTTCTGCTTCAAAGGCCAGTACGTTACCTTGCTAATCCCACGCAATGGCACCAATGCCAGAGACCCCTAGGTTGCCTCTTGAGGCCCCATCAAAATTGATTTTGATCCAGTCCTTATCTGGTGCTTTTCATTCAGCTCCTTCCTTTTTATTGTGAGCCTTATGTTTCGGGCAATTCCCCCATGATCACATTTTGATTCCTGGCCAGCTATTTTGGATCCTTCTGTCAGATTTAGTGAAGGGACATTTCATGGATTTGTTGTTTTCTGAGGTGGTCATGATTTCTTCTATTGAATTGTTGATCCTTCTCAATAGCATGGATACAGTTTCTTTATGATCTTTGAAGATTCTGCGATTCCTCTCCTTCCAAACTTCCCAAAGTAGGGTAGAAGGGCTGATATCCCATATTGCATCAAGGTGAGACCATCCCAGGGTAGAAGGCCATCCCACCAGGATGCCTTTGAGAGTATTTTGTAAGGGTCCATGCCATCCCAGTTTTTGTTGAATCATTTCCCAGCATGAGCTAACTATTTTGCAATTGACCAAGAGGTGGTCCACATTTTCTTCATCCCCATCGCACATTGGGCATTTCGTGGGACCCAGAAATCTGAGTTTTTTCCTTCTCTCACCTGTCAAGATTCTTCTCCTAGAGGGGAGCCATGCGAAAACCCCTGCTTTGGGGGAGGCAGTGTTTGCTCCAGTAGAGTTTTGTTGGCCATTGTTCTTCCTTGTCTGCCCTTTCCAAAAGATGGTAGCCCATTTTCACTGAATATTCTCCCCTTTTAGATGCACACCACTTCACCCTATCTTTATCTGAGGTAAGAAGAATGCTTCTGCCCTTCAAGATTTCTTGCATTGTCACTTTTTCTTGTTCTATTAAGTTCTCATGGTTCACTGTTTCCCATTTCCATTCTCTGCCATGTGCTTCCTCAACTGGCTTTAGGTAATCAGAGATGTATTCCCCCCAAGCCCTGATGAAATAATTACACAGATCATGCAATTCACCATTTCCTTTTAAGGCTGGAAGTCCGCTCTAGGAGTCATCCCAAAATTTTGCAGACTGACCATTGCCCACGATCCAAGATATATGATCCATGATTATTGGTCTGCAAGAAATAATGAAGTTCCACATAGAAGAACCCCAGGGTGGGTTTCTGATAGTGAGAATGCGGTTATCACTAGGATTGTCAAGATATTTTGCCTTAAGGATGTAGACCCACATGCTGTTTGGTTTTTGTTGGATGTCCCATATTAGCTTGGCCCCTAGAGTAGTGTTCATGAGTTGCCAATTTCTGATTCTAGCACCACCAGCTTGCTTGGGCTTACAAATCTTATCCTAGGAAAGCAGTGGAATTTTATCCTCCTAAGACGATCCATTCCAGAAGAATTTTTGCATGCCCTGTCCAATTTTGTTGATGATGTTGGTTGGGATCCTAAGGCAGAACATTGGAAAAACTGGCATTGCTGATATGCCTGATTTTAGCATAAGAATTATGCCTGCCGATGAGAGCCATTTCCCCTTCAAGCCTGTCATATTTTTTGAAATAATAGAGGTCAGGTTAGTCCATATTTCAAACTTCCCAGCACCCTCGAAGAGTGGAATCCCTAAGTATTTTGAGGGGAGAGAGCCTTTCCTCATGCCAAGAACTTTACATATTTCTCTTTGGCACTGGGGGGAGTGTTGAAAAACTATATTTCTAATTTCAACCAGTTTACCTGCTGGCCTGAAGCTGAGGTGTATTTGTCTAGCATTGCTTTCATTAGTTGTGCTTCCTTGCAAGAGGCCTCCCCCCCCAAGAAAGGTGTCATCAACAAATTGCAAGTGGGATAGGGTCAGTTCCCCTGCTGCCACTTTTATGCCTTTCCATAGGCCTGAATCTCTTTTTTGTTTGATTAATCTACCCAAAGCCTCCGCCATGATAATGAAGAGGAACGGGGATATTGGGTCCCCTTGTTTGATACCTTTGCATGTTTCAAAAAATCCTTGCGGGCTGTCATTGACAAGGATAAAGAGCCGCACATTGCTGAGGCAACCCTCAATGCACTCTACCCATTTCTTTGCAAACCCAAACTTTGCCAATATTTTGAAGAGGAAACCCCTGTCAACCTCATCATAAGCTTTCCAGATGTCGAGTTTAACCAGCATCCTTTCTGTCTTGGCCTTTCAGACCGTGTGAATTGCCTCATGGGCAACAATGATCCCCTTGTATATTGACCGATCAGGGGTGAAGCCACTCTGTTCCTCCAAGATTACTGACCTTAGAATGGTTTTCAACCTATTTGCCATGGTTTTGGATATAATTTTGTAAATGAAATTGCCAAGAGCAATTGGCCTGAAGTCACCAAAGCTGGAAGAGTCTGATTTTTTGGGGACCAATGCAATAAGAGTGTTGTTCATATATTTTAGGATGAACTTCCCTTTGCCTGCCTCCTCAACAACTTTCCAAACCCCTGTCCCCACAAGGTCCCAAAAATGCTGGTAAAAGAGGGCAGTGAACCCATCTGGACCCAGGGCCTTGTCCCCCCATCCCAAACAAGGCATTTTTGACTTCTCCAACAGTGGTTGGTTTCATGAGAAAGGCATTTTGGGTAGGGCTGATGCATGTTGGGATTGTGTTAAGAATGTCCTCGGAGCGGTTGTTTTGCTGCCTTTCTCCACAAAAGATGTTTGGGAAGTATCTCACTGCTTCTTCCTTTATTTCTTATTCCTTATCTATGGTTTGTCCACGCTGGTTTTTGATGGAGAAAATTTTGTTTCCTACTCTTTTGACTTTGGCAGAATTATGAAAAAACTTGGTGTTGCGGTCTCCATCCTGGAGCCACAACTCCCTTGACTTTTGCCTCCAGTATATTTCCTCTCGAGCCAGGATTTCCTCATATTCTTTCTTTAATTGTTATTCTTTTAGAAATTTGACATTTGTCATTCCTTGGGTGATAATATGCTCATTCAGGGTTTTTAGCTCCTCTTCGAGCCTATATTTCTCCATAAATATATTTTTAAAGCATTCCCTGATCCAAACCTTTAGCTTTTCTTTAAGGAATTTAAGCTTTTTGCAAAAAATAAAAGCCTGATTGCCATCTTTGTGTGGAGCTCTATTCCACCATTTTTTCACCAAGTCATCAAAGCCTTCAGCTCTGAGCCACATTGCTTCGAACTTGAAGGGGCATCTGTCCAGAACAATGTCTTCTTGTATTCTCAGACTAATGGGGTAATGGTCAGATCTCGTTATTGGGAGTATCTGGGCCCTGCAAATCCATTCAGTGTCCGACCAGTCACCAGCTAGGAAGAATTTGTCCAGCTTCTCTGCTATATTGTTGAAATCCAATCTGAGGTTTGTCCAATTGAAATCACCACCTTTAAGCTTCATCTCCACCAAGCCACTATCCATAATGAAGTTTTGAAAGTCTGACAGACTTTGCCCAGCCCAGCCACGACCACCTTTTTTGTCTTCCAGCCGAAGAATGGCATTGAAGTCACCCCGAGGATGAATATTTCCTCTGAGTTATCCCTTAAAATTTTTGAAATTTCCTGCCAGGGGTTAAGTTTGAGGGTTGGACTATTGGGGCCATAAATGTTGATGACATTTATTCTTTTAAGAAGTTGCTTGGACACAACCCTTGCCCAAAACCATGATTTATGTTGTTGGATGATGCTAATATTTACTGCCTCTTCCTTCCATAGGAGGCCCAAACCCCCGGAAGCACCAACAACATCCACAAAAGAGCATTTCCATCTTGGGAGTTTTGCTGCAAACAAAGAACAATCCTCATTTTTGAGTTTAGTTTCTTGGATTAGAACTACATCGGGTTTCGCTTAATCAAAACATCGCTTGATTAGACGAACTTTGTCAGAGGCATTGCAACCCCTGACGTTCCAAGATATGATTTTCATTGCTCCCGGGAAAAGGCATTGCCTTTTCCCGATCTCAATTTGTGTTGGCCGCTCGCACTACCAGCCTTGGCAAGCCTCATTTTGAGGGTGCTTGCTCCCCTCTTTTTCTTTTCTCTGAGAGCAACCTTGTCCACGGATGAGTCTGTTTTCTCTATGGTTCTAACTTCTATGATGTCCAGCTACTCCGAGAGTTCCAAAAAGTCCTCTGAGTCGAGGTCATCCCTACCATCACTATCCTTATGGTCCAGACTGTTCCCCCACTATCTCTGGCTCCCTCAAAGGAGTCCCCCAAGTTCTTGATGGGTGAGATGGGGGATGTCCTTGATTAAAGTTCCCGTGTTGTCAACCCAGGTGGCTGGGACATAGTCCTTATCCTCATCGAGTTTCTCGGCTGATGGTTCAGGCAGAGAGTGGATCCACCATCATGAGCTTGCAGCTCAGCTTCCGGAGTAAAATGTGATTTTGGCGACTCTATTGGAGTGTTTTCCTTTGACGGTGGATCCAAGTTCCTAGTGAGGCTGGGGGTCAGCATCACCCTATTTTGTATTATGGGTTCACCATCTGTGTTATCTTCCTTTTTGTATATGTTCTACATTTCAAGATTTGTGGGTCTTGGAGTTCCATTCCTTTGCCTCAGTGGGATGCTTGCCAATGTGGGATCTAGGGCAAGGTTTTCAAGGTCTTGTCTGTCCGAATGTTAAGAGGAAAATATTCTAAGGTTGTTGAGTTTGTCCAGGTGTGGGAGCTGGACCACGCTGGAAATAAACTCATGGATACTTTCCTTGCAAGAGCTTTCCCCTCTTTCTGGAATAAGGGTTTGGTTTTTCGCTAAGGCGCACTTTGCTCTAGGATCATTTTGTGTATCCTGTTGTCCTCTGTCGCATAAAAGTTCTTCCCAAACCACACATAGTCTTTTGCCTTTGCCCGTCTCCTTGACAACATTAATCTCCTCATCTTCCTGGCTTATTTTTTCAATCTGTTGTTTCCATATTCCTTCTCTCGATTTAAGTTCTATGAGTTCGGGCAGAGGATTAGCTTCATTCCATAGGATTAAGATCTTGATGTAGGTTGAGAGATCTTGTTTGTTGAGTGCCTCCCCCTAATCAATAAAATTCCCCAGCTTATTGCCCACCATGGTTAGGGTTTCAATGTTCCAGTATTCCTGCGGGAGGGTTTTGAGATTTATCCATAAAGGAATATCCATAATCTTGTGTTTGGAAGGATTAAAACTTGGTTCCCAATCCTTGATGAACAAACCCAGTCCTTCCATGAAGTGGGGACCCGATTGGAGGACTTCCACCTTCACGTCATATGTAGGGCATGTCACCAAGTAAAAACCATTGGGTAGGGTTTTCAATGTGCAATCTGCGCTCGCATGCCTATAAACCCATGCTTTGATTTTTTCATATGTAGGCCAAGAGCCCGTCCATTTTAAGAAGAAAGCTTTGCATCTTAGGAACTCTAAGTTGTCACACCATTCCTTATGCTGAATGTTTAAAAACGATGTAGAATATGTGGGTTTGGAAGAGTCTACCTCTTTGTTTTCATTGATCGGTCCTGTCTGCTTCAGTCTCCAGAGTCTATGCTCGATGTTTTTGAATCTTGCAGGTGCCCCATGATAAGTCCCCTTTCCAGTGCCATTTTTGAACGGAAAATGACCCCCGACCCTATTGATCTCTGGATCCTTCCAAGCTTGAGAAGGTTGTTGAGGGCACTTGAAAAATGGGTTTGGGCGTTGGTTGAAAGACCATCTCCGATCAGCCTGTCCCTTGTAGTCGAAACCAAAACGGCGCTTGAAGCCCTGGTTCAAAAAATTTGACCGCTGCCGTCCTCGCTCCATGATGCTATTCATGCAAACCTATATTTTTATAATATATTATATTGACTATTTATGTATGAAATATTTTATTTAAAAAATTAATAATTATTCTATTATATTTAAGAAAAATAATTTAATTGATATTTTTAATTATATATTTTTTAAATCTTGATATTATTTGAATTCTTTTTAAAAATTAAAGACAATTTATGTACCTCATTCACACAAATATATATGTTTACATTTATAAGGGTAATTTTTTTTTGTTTTCGTTAATTTGATTTAAAATACTCATAATTAATTATCTTAAATTTGCAAAATGGAAAAAAAGAGTAAAATATTTATAATTATTGTACATTTATAATTCTAAATCAATATAAGATTTTAAATACTATCAAATGACTATAATATTAATTAATTAATACTAATTATACTTTTACCTAGTAATTACAACAATCAATATTTATTTTTTAAATTAATTATTATTAACTTAATATCTAACTTCTAATCAACCAATAAATCTAATTATATTTATGTACAACTCAATAAAATATCCATAATACAATTTGAAAGAATTATTGTTACAAGTAGACTAAGTGAGTTTATATTATTTATTTTAAAATTAATATATAACTTTTCAATTTTAATTTCAAAAATTATATATTTATTTTATATTTTTTCCAATTAAAATAGTATAAAATTTAAAGTGGTAGTTATCAAAAACATTTCTAAATTATTACAACAACATTAACTTATTCTTAAGTGCCTCTCCTCCATAAGACCATGTCCTTAAATAAAGAGAGAAGCTTTTAATAGCTCCCCTCCAAAACCACAACCTTAAAAAAGGCAGATTTTATAATTTCATAAAATGCAGGCTTATTCGTTCACAAAATAATTCATCGCGGGCTTAAGAAATCGACGGCCGAGATCGATCCTGATTTCCTTTAGCATTAGGGCAGTGTGGAAGATAACATTGCTGAATAGAAGGAATCAATTTTTTCTCTGTGATTCACCTGTACGCTCGTCTCGGCGCTGAGAATAGGAAAAAGATAAAATTTTGTTTACTCCGATCGGCTGTTGAATCGGATTTTTGTGAGGGTTTTGTTCTAATCATTCGATCGGCTTCTGAATCAGTGTAATCGGTGGTCCGTGGCGTTTTTGTGCCCTTCGAAGGGTTTTAGGTCGGGAAAGATCTCTATATGCAACTAATCCCCTTCTGCGATTTTATATTGTCTGCGGATTTAGGGTTTTCTGAATTTTATCCTGGTTTATCAATATGGCGACTTTTGCAAAGCCAGAGAATGCTCTCAAGAGGGCCGAAGGTTAGTTCGCTTTTTTATTTTGTCACGGTCGAGGATTTTCATCTTTGTCCTTCTATTCTGTTTAGATCGGACTCTTAAATTTTTTTTTTGAGTTGTTTTGAAGTTGTATGTTTTGATCGATTGAATATGTAGTTTCTTATACGAGTTCTGTATTTCTGGGGATTTTCATTCAACTTCCTGTTACATTTTATAGTTTTAAAAAATTGCATGTAGGGTTTCTAGGGTTTATTGTCGAGTAGATAAAAGTCGCTCCTTTGCAGTTATTGCTTTGTTTTCTTGTTTTGTTTCAGGGTAGATTCAGAATGGTATCTCTCGAAATGTTTAGAGAGATTGGGATATGGGCTTGATATTTTTTCCCGTTTTTATTTATTTTTACTGTCGCTGTTTTATACATCATTGTTTGTTAGTGAGTATCAAGGTATGCTAAAATGATAATCGTGGACATGTTATCCGTTTTTTGAAATGTTTCTGCGTAAACTGTCTATTGAATCTTGAGATTCCGAAAGATGACACGTCGTAAACTGTCTATTGAATCTTGAGATTCCGAAAGATGACACGTCGGACTGATATTTTATTTATGGCTTTATATTTAGGGTTTCTGCAGGGCTATTTACACCAGTTGGTTATGTTTTCTAGACAGTTCCAATACAGTATAATTCCTTTTTAATAAACTTTTAAAACAATGTTCCCAATCTAGGAAGCTTTTAAGATAACATTCCCTAAGTTTTGCAATGAAATGGACACAAACTTGTCAGATTTGCCAAAAGTATGAAATTATTTCGCAGTAAATTCCACGATTTTCTACATGATTCTTGGATAACCTACATGTTTTGCATTTTTTGAGCTCCAAACATTCACCTTCTTTTCTTTGTGTATCAATAATTTACTGAAAAGTTTATCATTATACATGTTTAAAGCTATAATGAAAATGTGTTTTTGAATTATGGAATCCTAGGAGGATGTGCTATAGCATTGTTTCTTTCTTTCTTTGGTTATAGCATTGTTTCTTTCTTTCTTTGGTGGATATTTGAGGTCTCTGCAGTCCACATTTATTTTCTGGTTATTTATTCAATATAGAGTATTTATGTATATATAATTTTGAGGATTACAATCTGGTTTAAGTTATAGGCAATGAATGGGGGTTATATACTACATTACCCGAGTTTCTGGGACGGGAGGATGGGTTTTCGGGACATATTTTTTCGGCCATTTTTTGGGATAGCAGAGGGGATATAAAAAGGAGGGAAAATTTAAAATTTTTAGGGAAATTTTAAATATTCATATGATAACATTGATAAATCTAAAATCATTCATTCACATTATACATAGCATTTGAGTTAATTCAGAGTTTAAATGAGAGTTGAAATCTAAAAATTCATATACATGGTGTAACTAAACAGTTAAATGATTTTGCATAAAAGAAGTTATTTGTTTCCAAACATGAAGGTAAATATAGTGATGCAGTATAGCTCAACCAATTCTTATTAACTGATTTGACAGGTGTTAATGGACTTTTGTCAAAAATTAATAAATATATGCATTGTAGAAAAAAGTGATCAGAATATACAGCCTTGAGTTACCTGCTAGCATATGTTAAATAAACAGAAATAAGTAGCATCCAAATGGAAGAGACAAGAAAACAGAGATTCATATACAGTTTTGTTTTCATTTAAAAACTGCATACCATAAATTATTTCATTCCATTTTACAACTGGATTTCCACAGAAACAACAAAAACAATCCATGAATATCAGCATAGGATTTAGTCATAAAATGTACACATACCAGCATTTCTTCTTCATTTGGGTAAGTTTTAAATAAAAAATGCTGCAAAACTGGGGGATGGTTGGCTGTCCCCGGGATGATTGGGAGATGTCTGAGATGTCCAGGGCTGTCCCGAGGATGTCTGCCCATCCTCCTCTTTCCACCCCATCCCCCTGTTTCCACTCCTGTTTGCAGGGTTTTGGGGACAGCAAGGGAATGCCCCCTATCCATCCCAGGGGCGTTTCTGTTTCTGGGATGCTTAGTTTTTCCCAGGAAACGTGTCCTGGGGTAACACTGGTTATAAATAGTGTGGAATTTAATCTTGTTTGTTTGCAACTTGTAAGAATAGCATGAGGTGTTCCTTGATTAAGATTCAAGCATAATTGAGTTTCTTCTTTTGCTCTTCTAGAAAATTGCTAGGAATTGAAACATTTTGTAAGCATAGAATAGTTCACAAGTCTTTTTATTTCTCAAGGATATATGTGATGGATAGTTAATATTTGAAGCAAAACATAGAGTCCACTAAGAAAATTGGCTACAGGAGCAAATTGTTATGCATATTAAAAAGAGAATGAGGGAATGTATTTGCAAAAAAATCTATAGTTGTATGGTATAAATTTCTAAAATTCAGTGAAAAATAGCTGAATTGTGAAAGTAGCAATAAGAAAATGGTCCCTTACATAATGCGCTATTTGTTCCTCTGTAAAAAAAATAGGAGTTATTTGCCTTGTGGGGAGTCCTTTGGCATAGATGCCACAAATAAGGGTATCTCTTCTGTCAGATTCACCCAGGATTTGTACATGGCCTTGATTGTTGGCAGATGCGACACTA
>MU224254.1:3178021-3203479 GCA_018584345.1 Thuja plicata | reverse complement strand
TAAGTTTCTTTGGGAAACCTACAGAACAGTGCTTGAAATACTACGCAACAATTCTAAATTGGAAGCTTTGTATGCGGTGAGTAGAAGTTGATTTCTTAAGACCAGTGAACCATTAATATTTTTTGGTAGATTTTGAGTAATTAAAATTTGGGCTTTCACGTATGGAGTAGGTTTTAAAAGGTTTGAGAAGTGGTCATGATCGCAAGTATGCTTAATTGTTTTCTATGTTCTATACATTAGATTGCTTGAAAGACAGTGGATGCATTGTGAAATCATTAGTGTGATCTTTAGACACACTGGTGACACACACACACTGCATTTTTAGAATCTTGATTACACATGGCTGCTGAATATTTTCTATGTGATTGAAACTGATATGTTCCTTACTTTGGTGCACAGATGACTGCACATCGAGCCTTCCAGTTCTGCCTGCAATATAAGCGTACGACAGAGTTTCGCCGGCTTTGTGAGATAATTCGAAACCACTTAAGCAATTTGAATAAGTACAGAGATCAAAGGGATAGACCAGATTTGTCTTTGCCTGAGAGTTTGCAGCTTTATCTTGACACAAGGTTTGAACAACTTAAGATTGCAACTGAGCTTGAACTCTGGCAGGTTGGTGCGTTATAATCTCTTAGGATTTCAAGTTTTCTTCCTATGGAGTGTATTGTTTATTTTTCCTTTTTCTTCAGCTTTTTTTCATTGGCGGATATGCTTTGATCTTCAGGAAGCTTTCCGTTCTATAGAGGACATTCATGGTCTTATGTGCATGGTGAAGAAGACTCCTAAGCCACAAATGATGGCAATATACTACTCAAAGTTGACAAAGATATTCTGGATATCTGAAAGTCAACTTTATCATGCCTATGCATGGTACAAGCTTTATGTGCTCCAAAAAAGCTACAATAAAAACCTGACCCAGAAGGATTTGCAGCTGATGGCATCATCTGTACTGTTAGCTGCTATTTCTGTCACACCCTATGATCACAGGCATGGGGCACCTCATTTTGAAATTGAGAATGAGAAGGAAAGGAGCTTAAAGATGGCTAGCCTTTTGGGGTTTAGTTTGGATCCCAAAAGAGATACACGAGAAGTGGTAGGCTTTATTTTTTTTTCAAAGTTGTTTTGATGTACCCAAAGGATTGAGCACATGAAATGTACATGTTTGTAGCATTGGTAGAAACATCTATCTTGTGGTTACTAATTTTTATTTAACAGATCTTCTTAGTACATTTCTAATGCTTTTTATATTCATCTTGCAGCTGTCGCGATCAGCACTGCTTTCAGAATTGGTAAGAAACGGATATTAGAAATTATTAAACTTATTTACTTTTAAAGTCTTACCTTTTAACATAAATGCTTGTCAATCTTTTAATGAATCACACATTCTGTTCCACAGACTGCTTTTTAAGTTTTATTTCATTTGTTGAACACTTGGATTGAGTATGTCATGACAGGAAGATGGGTCCTTTTATATGTAAATTAACTAGAGTTCAAACCTAATTTGGTTTGCTTTCTGGCTTCAATTTATGACAACTGCATTGTTCTTTTACAGGAACAGGCATTTTTCAGTACAAACAATACTTGCTGATTCTTAAATCAATATGTGCTTAAGGGTGATTTTTTTTTTGTTGTATGTCAGGTGTCCAAAGGTGTGATGACATATGTGCCACAAGAAGTTAAAGATCTGTTTCATCTTTTGGAAAATGATTTCCACCCACTGGATCTTGCTGAAAAAGCTCAGCCCCTTCTAGCAAAGCTCACAAAACTTAGTGACAAATTGTCATCGGCTTCTCCGGTTCCAGAAGTACAGTTGGAACAATATATTCCTTCATTGGAAAGGCTAACCACATTGAGGGTGTTACAGCAGGTGATGCAATCTGATATTTCCTTTTGCATATTTGGTCAATTCTTACTTTATGCATTTATTTCTTCCCACTTGGTTTAGTATTAATCTTGTTACTGTGTCATGAAGGACATGTTTTAACTTTACTAATTCTCATCAAATAAAAAATTATTTGCTGAGTATTTCTTGCTGGTATTAATGTCTATTCTTGACACTTATGTGTTTCAGGTGTCTCAAGTGTATCAAACTATGAAAATTGGAAATTTAACAAGAATGATACCATTTTTTGATCTCACTGTTGTTGAAAAGCTCAGTGTGGATGCTGTCAAGTACAATTTTGTGCAGATGAAGATTGATCATCTAAAAGGAATTGTACAGTTTGGCAGCCAGGTGTGGAAACATGCAATGCTTGTTGCCATTGACTTATCATTCTGAAGATATCATTTTAAAATTTGGAATATTTTAACGAGGAACATTATTGTAAGCTAATCTTCAATGTTTTTGCAGGACCTTGAATCAGACAAGATTCGGAATCATTTGACTATTCTTGCTAAGCGTTTAAGCAAAGTTAGAAGTCTAATACAACCTCCAGTCATTGAGAAAGTGACAAAAGTGACTCTACCTGTACCTATATTACTTGAGACAGTAGAGAAAGAGCACAGGAAGCTTCTTGCTCGCAAAGTTTTGATTGAGAGGCGCAAAGAGGAGCAAGAGCGCCAAATGCTTGAAATGGTATATTTAATTATTTGCAGTGTCTTATAACGGTTCCCACTTGAGTGTTTTTGTTCTAATCTGTTCCCTTACATTTGGTCCACCAAGGAACGTGAAGAGGAGTCAAAGAGATTGAAGCAACAAAGAATAACAGAAGAAGCAGAAGCAAAAAGACTTGCATCTGAATACACAAAACGTGAAGAGCAGAGAATTCGGAGAGAGATAGAAGAGAAAGAATTGGAAGAAGCACAGGCTTTGCTTCAAGAAGCTGACAGAAGGAAAGGGAAAAAGGGGAAGAAGCCTGCTATTGAGGGTGTAAGCAATGTTTACATGTTGCTTTGTTCAGTACATTCATGCAAATCATATGCTTTAGACATGACAGATCTCTTAGCTGTGAAATCTGTTTGATTTATGCTTTTCATATCAGAAAAAAATGATATAATTCTTTGTTGTAATTACCTTACTCATTGCAGGAGAAGGTGACAAAGCAGATCCTCATTGAACAAGCTTTGAATGAGCAACTTAAGGAAAGACAGGAAATGGAACGCAAGTTTCATAAACTAGCTAAAACTATGGATCACTTGGAAAGGGCAAAAAGAGAAGAAGAAGCCCCTCTTATTTTGGCGAAATATAAAGAGCATTTGGTGGATGATGAAATATTCTTTGAGCGACAACAAAAGGTTTACCAACTCTCATTTAGTTTTATCTCCCTAGTATACAGGACAGTAAAGAGTGCATTTGAGCCATGTGCATTGAATTAAATGTCCAATGATATAATGTTTTTTTAAACAATTAACCTTCAGCAAACTTGAAGCGATTCTGTGACAAAAATTTGTTTTAATTTTAAGTTCCTATATTTTGGGTTTAGTCTTATTTAGTCCTTTTCAGTCTTCCTTACATGGTTTTGCCTGATTGCAGCAAGCAATTGAACAAAGCAGAGAACAACATGCTGCAGACCTTGTAGAGAAAAACAGGCTCATAAGAATGTTAAATGATAAGGTTGGTTTTTACTTTTGCTACTTCTTGTTTCATGTTTCTTTTGGGTCTTAACAAATAACTCTTTTTGTTTCTGAACCCTAATTACTTTATTGTTTCTGTTGATAATGCAGAATACTTTCCAGATGCAAGTAGTCAGCCGTCGCCAAGGTGAGTTTGAGAGGCTGAAGCAAGAAAGGGAAGAGAGACTTGCAGAGCTAAGAGCAAATCGAAAACTTGATAGGGAGATGCGTAGAAAGATGGAATATTACAAAAGACAGGAGGAGGCAAGGCTAATTAAACTAAAAGAAGAGGAAGAAGCTCGTAAGCGTGAGGGTAAGAATGAGGCTCAGATATGTCTTAAATATTGCTTTAGTTATATGGTTTCCTTTTGTACCACTTTCTGCTTCCAAATATAAAGATGACTGTTGTCTTATGTGTTTGCTTTTCCAGAGGAGGAACAACGGCGCAAAGAAGATGCTGAAAGGAAAGCTAAACTGGATGAAATTGCAGCAAAACAAAGAATGCGCGAACAGGAACTGGAGGAAAAGGAGAGGCTACGAAAAGAGGCTTTGAAGGAGGATCCAAGGATTACAAAACAGTTGGAGTCAAAACCAGGAAAGTTTGTTCCTCGTCACCTACGAAATAAGATGGCTGAGTCAACTGGTGCTGAAGTAGATAATGAGACTTGGCGTCTTGATGATCGGGCATCTCATGATGATAGGAAATCATTTATCTCTGAAGATCGCAAGCCATCTTTTGGTTCTGGCCACGGGTTAGGTGGCAAAGATGATGAACATCGTATGCATGTGGACCATGCTGGAGATGTAAATCCTTCATCTGGTACCAAGTATGCTGTACCATCTTGGCGTGCAGGTGATCGCTCTGAGCCTGCAAGAGCTTCTTCTGGTCGATATGAGCCTCCTGGTAAGCGCGAGCTTCCAACTGCATCTGCACGTCCTAAATATGGTGGTTTTGGAAATAGGGATGATCGTTGGGGAGGAGGTGTGGAGCCACGTTTGGACCGTACACGTGACGAAGATCGTTCTACAGGTTCTGGTACATGGAGGAGACCTCCAGGGCCATCTAAAACTGTTGAGGGAAATGCTTCATAAAAAATTGAGGCTGTGCCATTACTGCTAATATAGCACAGCAGCAATATACGCTGGGCTTTTTGTTGCCCAGCCTGGCATAGAGTTTGAAAAGATCAGTCAGGCTTGTTGTCAAGGAATTGAGTTTGGCACAGTAGTCTTACTTTTGAGTGATATGGAAATGAAATATTCAATTTTGGGCTGTAAACCTGGTAAGTTATGGCGTGGACAAACTATTTGCCTATTGAGTAATGTAGAAATAATGAACTGGCTTAGATTTCTTATTTTGGTCTGTTTCTAGTCTTAGTTTTTGTATTTGCTTTTGACATGCAGCAGCTGAGTCTTGTATATTTTATGTTTCAATAAGGGAACACATTTCTGGTGGCTTGTGTGCCATTCCAAATACCACATGCATTTGTTTTCCCTTATAATTGGAACTTAATTTCTTCTGAAAATTTGTTTGCCTAAATTTCAAGGCTGGTCTCTTTAGCAGAGTTATGTATGTACATTCTTTTTGAAATTGTCTTTGAGAAGCCTCACTAAAACAATCTCTGCATTTAATTTGGTAACTTCCTGTGTGCCTCCAATACCATAAGATGTTGGCTGAGTGTTACATGTAACCACTAAAATGATCATGACTCAAAAAGTACCACCACAATCATTTTTTTTAGCAATTTGTTGATCATAAATTATACTGATGGACAAACTTTGATGGTAGCCTTATTTTTGGTTCAATTGTTAGATGCATCTTTAACCTCTTCTGCATCTGATAGTTATGTTCTATATAGATGTGGATTTTTTCATGCAGCTGGCTGCTTGTTGAATAAATGGCAGCAATATCTTCTACTTCAGGGCAATAGTAGTTTCCAATGCTCTTATTTTTTGGGATTATGCTCTAATGTTTTAATGCATTCTAATGTTTTAGCTTCCCTTTCCTCTTTAAGGTATATCTCTGTTCACAATTGGGAAGCAAACCTCTGTTTTAGTGATGCTCTGCCTCGTTGAATTCATTGGTCCTTTTCAGTCATTTTAAAACATGGATACCCTGTTCTTATCTTTTTAAATATAGCCAAACATACATGCCAAAATCCAGTAGTTCATTTTTAACATACATTTTGGAAGGCTGAAGTCAATAAACAACTCATTGGTGGGGGCACAAATATGTGTCGTCAAGTACTGAGGGGCTTCCATATAGGCTTCGTGAAAATATGGTGTTGGACTTGTGCACTTGGCTAGATTTATCTCCAGTGGGCTCTTTGTAAGCCATTAAAGTTCACCAACATACTATGGGCTACTAGACTCTTCTTATTGTTGTTTACTTCAATTTTTGACAGGTTTAATTTTTTTGTATTAAGAACTTAACCGTAAATGGAAGCTGTGATTGACCAACAATGACACATGTGGAATTATCTTCTGAACTCATCTGTGTTTTATTTTGATCTCTTATAGATCAACATAATGTATTGCCCCCACCTCCAACCTTCTAGTTATACATATCACACATGAAGTGCTTATGCTAAGTAAATTCTATTTGATAGGCTCTTCTTGTTAGTATGCATCCATAATATTGAAGCAGCAGATTTCAGAACTATTTGGAATAGCACTCAAGCACAGATTAAGTTGCTACTAAGGAAAATGAATTTATGGACGAGTGTGTTGTATGTTGGTGAGTGGATCCAGCATGGAAGAATTCCATGAGGCCTGATTGAACTGTCTTTTGCTAATTAACAACTGTGTAATCTCCAAATAGTTCTTAGACCACGGTTGGTAATGTTTGACATTAACCTTATGCAATTTATCCAAGAAGTTTAAATTCTATGTGATAGCCTTAAGCATATGGTGGTGGCAAGAAGGATGCTCACATGGAAGCAAATTTTATCAGGATGGGCATATTTTGAGTTTTATTCATGCCTATACCAGCTGCCTTGCTTGGAGGCCCAACACTAGTAACTTTTAGAAAAGCATTACTGTGTATACGTCAATGTCATCTTGTTGCGCACCTTCTTAAACATATATGCTGCATCATCACTCTTTACCTGGGAATCCAAATGTGCAGAAACATCAAACCAATGTGATTATTATGCATGTAATGCTGTGAAGCTGAGTCGGTTAGATAATTCTTTTCAAAAATAAATTATTTTGTAATGAAAGTAAATCAAACTACATTATACATTCAATTACCAAACAGTAGTTAACTGCAATGATTGTAGGGAGTTTAGATGCAAGGTTTAGGGGTAGTTAGCTCTAAACCTATTGATGGAAGAAAGATAAAACTATATAGATTCAATATTGCTCAAAAATTAATTACTCATGTCCCCTTCTCAAGTATTAAATTCACAGTTTTTTTTTATTGGTAAAAGGCTGTAGCCAATAGTTTTATTAAAAGAAGTAATATATCATAGAGGCTTCATTCACTGCAGGCACTAGTGGGAAATAATGGAGAAGAAAATCTCCAGTTTTGACCGGGACTTAGTTCAGATCATAAAAGTACATATAATTTATGAAGGCATACCCTCATTTACAAAATATGGAGGTGTCTTCGTTTTCAATATTTCCATTTCTAAGGTCATTCCCTTGGTAATTTTAACATTTGTAATTACATTAATGAACCTTTAGGTTCTTTATCTTTCCTTCAACTGCTTTTATTTGATTTGAGACATGGGTTCCCCCACCATAGTCCGAGCATCTGCACACTATCCTCCCCTTCATCATCTTTATACTTCCTGCACACAATATATCTAAAGAGAAAATTGCTTTGAATAGATAAACTATGATTAGCCCCTTTACAGAGTACAACATTTATTATTATATTTTCACAGCTCTATGCTAATAAAATATCTTTTGTTAAAAATCCTTTCTCATCTGAGTTAGTACTGTTAATAGTCATAGTTAGAGGATCCATGTTGATCTGTTCTAGATAATAGTGGTAATATTTTATCTTAATTATTTTATATTATTTGCTTCAATTAGAGTAATGCTAATTATCATATCTTGTGAACATAACGGTCAGAACATTTTAATCTAATTGTTATAATCATATAAATGTGCCATAGAATAAAAAGCCTATATATATATATATACACGAGTGCTGGTATGTCCTCTGAAATTTTAGCTTTTTGCATGAGGCTGTTCTAAGGAGACTATGTTAAGAACATTCCATCATCTTATTCATAATCAGAAATGTGTTAATCTAAAAATGTAACCTCCTACCTACCTCCCATAGGATTAGAAAGAATACATACGTTCATTAGCAGTAAACATCTTCCCTACTAGGTCTATTACTCCTTTAATTAGAGAGTTTATTTCAGAGTTATTATATTTTAATTGCCATATCTATTAGAGTTCCTTACTATAACAGAAACCATCTATGGTATCTGAAGATTTTTACAAGATATTTTACCATTAACTTCCCTGAAAAATGATTGGTTCCATACTCCTTTCAATATCTTTAACCTTATGAACAGGTGGTGCAAGCAGAAATTTTAAAACACTAGGCTAGACATATTTCAGTAACCAAATGGAATAGACGACTAGGCGAATCTTAGGCTTTAGATGAATAACATCCCTCGTAGGATTGTTGTTAGTTTCTTTAAGCATTTGTTCCCAATCTATTAATAAGAGGTAAACAGAAGCCCTCCAGATTATATATATACAATTGTATGTATACATGCGCGCTATATATATATATATATATATATATATATATATGAGTAAGTAAAGATCAGTATTGGTTGTAGGAATGTAACCATAGAGACCTCATTACACTTGACTTAAATTTTTTTTACCAATTTCTTTGCTTATTGCTCCTGCCATGCCCTACTCATTTCAGCGGAGGCCTTTATCATTCTTTACAGGGGATATGTTACTTATGTTACTTCCTTTGTACCTGTATAGAATTACTCGATGCCCTGAGAGCTTCTTGAGGAGTTCTTACCTGAAATCGATACATACAATAACTCTAATGTGTTGACTTTAAGATAAGAGATCTTCAAGATCAAACACCAACTGATATATCCTGTATTCACATAGGTGTTAGTTATTATTGTCCATCTCTGAGCCTAAAAATAGGTATCACAATTAGAGTTTATTCTATATGATAGTGAGATATTATTATCCATGATAACATACTGTTAAAAGAAAATTATTACTCTGCTATTCTTAGGGGTATCTGTGAACTAAATTCCATTGCTCTATGTTGGAGAGACCTATCCTCAAGACTTGTGCTTATCCCGAATAGTCCCTGTTTGGGTTTTACCGAATTACAGATTTTTAGATAAAATTTAAACTCTTTATCAGATTAATTTTAAGATAGGACATCTGTTTATAATCATATGTCAGAGTTATTTTATATATATATATATATATATATATATATATATATAGATGCATGTAATGTATATATCTGTGGTTATAGTAATTGTGTTCAATTATGTGTTGTCTTACAAATTGATATGTATAGATATTAGATGGATGAGAGACTCTGAACATGCACTGTCACTTATATATATATATATATATATATATATATATATATATATATATATATAGCACTATATTTACATATATATACATTTATATATATCATATCCATATATATGCAGGTGTATCTTATTATTTATATCTATGAAAATTATCCAATTCATATGCGTGTGTGTGTGTGTGTGTGTGTGAGAGAGAGAGAGAGAATATGTAGAAGATAAGATGTGTTATGTATTGGATAGTTACGAAATATCGATAAATATCTAACAGTCAATATCAACAATTTTTGATTTGAAATACTCCATCTCATATTTTGATTAGAAAAAAAGAAGTATTCCAACTCATTATTCATTCAGTTTAGAATTTGTGGAAAGGTATGATCTTAATATATAACAGAGAAAGATCCCTCGCTATGAATCTGATACCATTTATTGTTTCTTTATCATCTTCTGCACTCAGCTTTATCTTGAATGTGTTCGAGAGCCTTCTGAAGTTCATCTCTTTGTTTCTTCTTCTCTTTATGTTCACCCTCCTCCAACCAGGCTTCAACCAAATTTTCTGACTCAGACTCATTGAAGCATTCCATATCTGTTTCCCTGACATCATCATTATGCCAATAATCATAAAACCAGCTATCCACTGTCGATGTCCTAATATGCATGAAGAGCATTAGGAAATCTAGATTTCGCTTAATGACAGGACATCTTTCATTGAATGTATTAGGATCTTCAACTACCACAATCGGGGTAGAGGGAGCAGGTCTACCATTGATTGAGGGCATATCATAAAACTGAGGTCTTGTGATAGTGTAGTACCTTTTAATATTTTGAAAGATTTTGTCAAGATTTCCTAGATACCCCCGCTTGAAGATTCTATAACATAATCTTCTAATATCATATCTTTCAGAATCAACATATATAGCTAAAGAAACAAACATGGATGGGATATCAGTATTTACTCTATACCTGTCATCATTTGCTAGAAATTCTCATCCTAAAACTCGATATACAACTTTGAGAATTAGGGAATGTGTATTAAGTATAACTGATTTGAGGCGCTTGATCGTTATCTCCCCCTCAAATGCTAATAGACTCCTATTACATATGAGCTTAATTGGGGTTGCCATACTTTCAGAGACTCATATAGCATCTGAGGTGTAGTAGCGCAAAATTAATATATCTATTTATATCCATGGGACTTGGCTATAGAGGGTAAATGTTTGTCGTTCTAGCTTTCTGACAACTCTTCCTCTTTCACGAGGTCACTTAGATTGCTATGACTCTTCGTTTTATATACCATTAATTGTCTATAAAGGAGGCTAAAACGGGTTTACAACGTGTCACCTAATACCTATTAGTAATATATTCATCTACTCTTTCCATAATCATTGTGTTTTGTTCTTTAAATTATAGCTATATTATTTCTGGAATTTACCGGTATACAGAGTGTTACTGGGTACTATTTTAATGTATTTATGCATTTGATGCCGAACATTAACTTCCATTTTAGAGAGAACCTTTCATCTGCTTAAAAGATAATCAATGCTCAATTATTATAGATGATGAAAAAATTAGCATTTGACAAATATACTTCTTAATAATATAACTTTAGTCATATATACCGTTCTGTGCTTTTAAAAAGCTTTTTACATATTATATTTGTCTCGCTACAACCCTTTAAAAAAACAAAAACAAAAAAAAACCTTAAATTCCATGCATCCATGTCTATATCCAAAATATTACGTATCTTTGAAACCCTATCCTATCATACTAGTAGACCTATTCTACCTATTGATTTACTGACTACCCATAATCATTAAGCAAAACAAAAACCCAAAAAGATACCCATGGTACATTGTCTATTCGCAAGAGTGCTCATTCCTTCTATAGCATTTGGCAGCTCCACACTCCATCTCGCTTTTTGATAATGACAATGGAGTCTTCTTCAGGCACTGGGTTTTTGGAGTGCCGAGAGCATTTCTTTACCTCTAAGACCATGATATGAAAATTTTCCATGTCTTCATTATCAATTTCTTTTGGGATGTCATATCCTTCAGCTCGCCAGTAGTTTAATAACCATTCCTTCTCCAACTTTTCTTTAAGAATTCATCGAACCGTCTTTCATCTTTGAACGTCATCATAGGGATATGTTAAGAATTAGGGATTACCTTGAGGTTTGTTATCTTTGCTTTCATCGTGATCTTTGGGTAAGGTATCGTCAGTTGGTTGTCTATGCTATATACCATTTTTTCCATCCCACCTAAGAGACCCTCCTCAAAGATAACCTTCACAATTTTGATTATTTCATCTTCCTTGCGACCAACAAAGGTGGAGAGAGCAATAAACTGTCCTACTATACTCCCATTTTTTCTGAAGGTAAACTCATTGTCGAAATGGTGATCTCCTATCCCTTTCTCCAGTGCCTATCTTGCAGAATCGAAGAGTGGGTTTAGCATTAGATTCCACCTTTCAGGTTTTATCACTCTCCAAAATGCCATAGCACGATAGTCAGTCAAAGCAAAGGTTAAAAGCCTGGATTCCATCTTCTGTTGTGTATTTTGCACACTCCTTATAGGGTTCTCCGCTCTGGTTTCTGATATATGCTAAATGATTCGTAAACAAGTGGTTGTTTAAATGAATGTATTCATTGAAGTCATTAATGATTAAACTTACACTACTCTCTACATGATCTTTTAGGTTTTGTAAGATCTAAAATTTGGATTGCGTGTGAGGTCTTCTAGATAATAGGAATAGCATATGACAAGAGACCCTAAGTCCAATTTTAGTCTTATACACTTAATTATTATGATAAGGAATTTAGAATACTTGTAAAGAAATATGGAGTAAAATACCTACCTCATATCATAGAAGATCTGGAAAAACTAACTTTCTGTTGCCTGTGTTGAGTTTCTGAAAAATCTGAAGCCTGACGCGAAACAAAAATTCAGAGATGAACAAAACCCAAAAATCTTTTTCCGATCCGACATAGTCCTATGAAAAAGGTTGACCCTGACCCACAAATGTCATCGCTGACCCAATAATCTCGACCCTGACTTGCGCTGCCTCGACAGAAAATCTATTTTCAGATATTGATAGTTCGCTGAAAAGGGTATCCAAATCTGGTTTCAGATCCGCTGTCCTATACCTGTAACTCCCGAAAACAACACCTGCAAATATATGGAGAAGAGGGTTTTTGGGGTGGCTATATAGGGTTTTGCCTTAGTCAAACCCCCGTTTTGGTGATCTCCACCTCCACGAATAGCCAAATGTAGAAAGTATGTGTGTGTTTTCTCTTTGAAAAGAGTCTTTAAATATGCAATATCAAGATCTAATCTTCTAGATTAATAATCCTAACATAACATGGAAATGAGAAAGCAATACATAGATTTGAATATGATAAAGAAAGCATACCAAGCCCCCAAGGCCCAAGTACTCCTACCAACTCACAATCCATAATTGCTACCCCATGATAATGTCCTTTGAATGCTTGAATGTTGAGAATGGTAGATCTAATAGAAAAGAGCACCTTCTTGCTTCAATGAAGATCTACAATAGCTTGTCCACAAAAATGCTTGAATGTATCAACATGTCCTCATAGATTTGTCCTTCTATACCACCCTCTTGCTTATTTGCACATCATTGCATCATGTCATCTCTCGATTTTGTTTCATGATCAAATGAAGGCAAAAGAGAGTGTTTATATAGAGATCCCAATATAGGTCTCCTAGGGCAATGGGAGGGACCCAAATTCAAATTTCATCTTGAATCATGGTCCAATCACAATCACCAACCAAGGAGGGAATGAATTAAATTAAATATTGGAAAAAACAATTCCGCATCCGAACCCGGGGACCTAATTTAAGTTTAGAACCCCGGTAAGCCCCGAAAATGAAAGCGGGGACCAACACCCGACAGAGGTCAAGGTCGACCTCGCCCTTGACCTAGGTCAAGGTCGACCTCGACCCTGACCTAGGGTCAATTTTGACCTTGACCTGAGGTTTCAGGTAGGTCACCTAAAGGTGTCTGTGAGATTCCCAGGTTAGCTGGGGACCTAGGAAGGTGAGGGAACATACCAGAATGCTGGGAAGAAGGCCTAGAGGCCCAGAGAGAGTATTATGAGGTATAGGAGGGCGCACACATAGGTCCTACCTAGAAAATAGATCCATGGAGAGGGAAACCAAGGAGAATCCATGAGATCCTAACCCTAATTTCACCTAGTCATGTAGAATCAAACACAAATGCATCCTAAATGCAAATCTAGTATGCGAGCGCACCAAAAGAAGGTGCTAAACCTACCAAAATGGAAGTGCTTCCATTTTAAGACAATACATTTAGCCCCCACTTTAGCTTAGATATGACACTATGCGAGTATGTAAGCTAAAGTAAGAAAACATTAGAAAGTAAAAAGGATATAGCCGAGTCCTCAATGTGGAGATCCTGCAAGAAACCATTAGTACCTGCAACTTGCAACACACCAGGTTAATGAAAATCCATAGAGAACCTAAGCCTTACTACAATGATCTTGAGAAGTGTATAAATTCCCTTATGCCCCCCAATGTTTCGGCTTACTAATTCTTGAAAGGTGAAACATGGTGATAAGGTAAATTCTATACACTTAATATGTAGTTTAATGAAAACTCTTTTCCTAAACTAGTTAGAAGGGTCCTAAACCTTCCTAAGCTGACTCAAGAGGTTGGGTATCTGAATCACAATTCTAGCGCCTCTGACGACACTGAAAAAAGAGCTACCAAACTCAAGTTATGATGAAGAGAGTGAATGTCTATCTAAATGCATGTAAAAGGAAATTCGAATTTGACCTTAGTAAATTTAAATGAAACCCTACAAAAACCCTAATTTGAAGCTATAAATAAGAGAAAGAGACACTTACCTCCTCATTCTTACCATTTGCAGGGGTTGGAAAGGAGACAAGATGCCGAAGAGAGAATAATTTCGAGCGAGCCGTATGGAGGTCCTGAGAGAGCGTCTGGCCAACAGACAACCACTGCATGAGGTAGGTTTCCTATTTTGATATTTAAGATTGAAAAATTTATGTTTTTATAGGGAAGGTCGAACCTGACCCAGAAAGGTTGACCCCGACCCAGTTATGTCGACCTTGACCTTCTAAAGTTGACCCTAACTGGGAAGGTTCTATCCTTTTTGGGGTGAATGTCGACCTTGACCCAAAAAGGTTGACCTTGACCCAAAAAGGTTGACACTGACCCAAAAAGGTTGACCTTGACCGGGTCAAGTTGGTACAGTATTTTCTTGATGATAGAGTACTCATATGATATTTTTCTGTGCTTACATGACCCTGTCTGTCTTCGAGAGCATCCCTTCGGAGGGTTGCTATTGACTGTCAAAGAGAGCATGTACGAATTACAGCCGGATGAGATACACCTTTTGAGAGATGTGGGATTATACTGGGTAGCATTCCTACCATAGATGAGGTTCCATCGGTCCATGATTTCTGCCATGATAGAGAGATGGGATGAGGATACTTGTTCCTTCCATCTTCCATCAGGGGAGGTCACAATCACACTGGAGGATGTGTACAGGATCCTACGGCTTCCAGTCTGAGGTGAGCCTGTCAGACCGAGAGTATCACGGGGTCCACCCAAGGTGTTGGGAGATGGAGAGTATTGTTTGGGACGGGTACCACAGATGAGGACCAGGTTAGATTAGATCACCTTATCATCCATACTAGTAGGTCTGACACCTTTGGTATGGAAAGTAATTCTATGTATTCTCTCGTTGGTTGTGACACCCAATACGAAGGGTATAGTTTTCTTAGCACCATTTACCGATCTCATGTGCATGATGGAGGGTGATAAAGTTGTTTTCTCATGGGGGCGCAACATGTTAGCCCATCTTTACCATGGGTTGAGTCAGCTAGTGAGATTTCAGCGGGAGAGTCTTACAGTATGCACCTTGTTACCGGTTTGGATGTTTGAGCACTACACATGTACACGACCACAGGGTGTTTTTGTGATGATAGATGCGAGCACACCGAGAGCCTTTGCATATCCGCTAGCAGATGTCTAGCAGTATGGGGATATCCTCTTTTGGAGAGTATGCCTTGACCGTGTACCAGGTATAGATGTGATATGGAGACCTTACTGTTAGATGACAGAGTGTCCAGATACTCAACATTAGTTGAGATACTCATAGCTGTGCAGGATGATAGAGGGTCCTACCAATCATGTCGTGATGCCATATTACTATGATAGGGTGACGAGACAGTTTGGTCTGATACAAGGGGGTCCCCCAGACAGTTCCTCGGTATGCATACTCGACAAGATACTATCAGAGACTTGACGCCATACGCTGAACTACAGTATCAGACATTGTAGATAGTGAGACAGATGAGACTGAGGATACAGAGGTAACCCCTGAGACATCCTATGCAGGCGTTAGCATAGATTATATAAGATATTGGAGTTTACAGGGGACCCATCCTATCGTCCCCGATGATTACCCTACAGGTGATCCAGGTCTTTCAGAGAGGATGCATCGGGGTGGTGACACATCAGAGGAGGAAGAGGAGGATCATGAGGAGCAGCCCATTCCTGAGGGAGATCCCATGGAGGAGGAGAGAGCTGAGGAGAGAGCAGAGGAGAGGGCAGAGGAGATGCCCCCTGGCAACAATACAGGTACCGGTGATCATGCAGTCTATATTTCACCCTTGAGATCACGATGACCTCCCCGAGCGCACACAGAGACACTACCACCTAGATCCAGACACAATGAGAGAGGAGAGAGTAGCCTCTCTATGCCCCCACCATCTAGATCCTTTGGTGATACTCAGGAGGGAGATCCAAGTATGAAATTTGTAATTTGGTTAGAATGTTTTGAATGAATGTTTTTCTAGAAGTATTGAAAGAAAATTCTTGAATTTTGCAGCGAGCGTAGCGGAGTGGAGGAGTTTTGTGTCCGAGGTTCTGAAGGATACATGCATATACTACCGACTGCCAACTAGTGAGTGAGAGTCCCTTATAGGACAAAGGGATCCCGGAAGACATGCATATATCTTCCTATGTGTATAATGAGAACTAAGGCTATGTAAGGAAAGAGAGGAGAAGTTGATGGCCGATCTATAGAGAGCCCATGAGCGTAACCATGAGATGAGCATATCGAGGAGCCGCACACGGACTACCGTTCTGAGATCCTCAGCCTCACACCACATATCAGAGAGAGATGGGAGCCACCGACCCTTAGAGAATAGAGAAAAAATTTGATAGATATGGCGCATGTGCCATATACATATCAAATTTATGAAAAAGACTTTGTTTGAACAATTAGTTTTATAGTTGATTACTTGGATTTTCATCAATGCACAAAAAAATTTAATAGAAAGAAAATAAAATGTGTATGAATGCATTCAAATTTATATAACTTATAAAATGATTATTCTATAAGGAACACACACATACATAAAAAGGTTTAGTTAATGATAATAACGTTTGAGATTCATAATATTAATAGGTTCCGTAAGAGGGACACCATTCATATCAGCAATTTTATAAGCACCTGAAGTAAAGTCCTCAATAACCACAAAAGGTCCGAGCTAATTTGGGCTAAACTTCCCTTTCTCGCTCGGTAGAGAATTCACATTCCTTTGATTCTCATATAATACTAAATCACCTACCAAGAATGACCGTTCAATCACCTTGTGATTATACTATTTATGGAGTGATTTCTGATAGGCCTTAATATGTTCCAAAGCGTTTATCCGTTGTTCATCTAACATTTCTAATTCTTATAATTGTTGTTCCTAGAAAGTATCTTTGTCAATAATCCCATGGAATGAAACACGCAAGGATGGTATTTCTAATTCCAAAGGCATAATAGCATCAGTGCCATAAACAAGATTATAAGGAGAACTACCGGTAGCCGTACGAACGCTAGTCTTATAAGCCCACAAAGCATAAGTAAGCTGGGTATGCCAATCTTTTGCATGCTTGTTAACTATTTTCTTTAATATTTTCTCAATAACTTTATTCAATGCTTCAGCTTGACCATTAGATTGAGGGTAGTAGGGAGTAGAAAATCTGTGTTGAATACGATATTTCTCCATGAATTTTGTGACTTCTTTATTCTTGAAAGAGGTACCATTATCCGAGACTATCGTTGAAGGAATACCAAATCGTGCTATAATATGATTAAGGATAAAATCACAAATAACATTTGCAGTAGTAGAACGTAGGGGAATGGCCTCTACCCACTTCATAAAGTAATATGTAGTTGTGAGGATGTACGTATGTCCTTGAGAAGAAGCTGGTGAGATTTTTCCAATAAGGTCAAAACCCCAAACGCTAAAAGGCCACAGAGCAACTTGATTATGAATCTCGCGAGCAGGAGCGTGGATTAAATTACCTTGTTGACATTGAGGACACATTTTAACAAACGTAAAGGAATCTTGCTCCATTGTTTGCCAATAATATCCCATTCTAAGAAGTTTATTAACTAAAGATTTCCCACCAAAGTGCCCTCCACAAGAGCCAGAATGAGCTTTCGCTAAGGCGACGGGTACTACGGTTCTATTAAGACATCTTAATAGCAGACCATTGTAAGATCGTTTGTAAAGTGTATCTCCCAAAATGATATAACGGACTGCAAGCTTTCTAATACAATTACGCGTGTTCCTTGTTGCTGATTCCGGAAAAGTATTATCTTTCAAAAAATGAAAGACATGCAAATACCATTCATCAAAATGCAAGTTAAAACAATCAGCAGTAACCTTATCAGAAATTGCAGGGTTTTTAAGAGTATGTATAGTAAATTGAAAGTCTCTGTCATTATTCTTGAGACAAACCAAAGAAGCTGCGCTTGCCATGGCGTTTGCATGTCGATTATCTTTCCTAGGTAAAGTCTGAATCGTATAAGAAGAGAATTGTGAAAGAATATCTAGAGCCAAATCTTGATATTGCGTCATTTTATCATTCTTAGTCTGATAACCTCCTTTTATTTGTTCAACAATTAATTGCGAATCCCCATAAATTTCCAAATTTTTAATATGTAGGGATGAAGCTGCTCGTAAGCCAGCTATAAGAGCTTCATATTCCGCGATGTTGTTAGTACAAGGAAAAGTTAGTTTATATGACATAGGGATTGGTTTCTTTGTAGGAGGGACCAAGATAATGCCCACCCTATACCCTGTCTTACATCTAGAACCATCAAAATATAATTCCCAAACATCTTCCTGTTTAATTGCAAATATATTCTCATCTGGGAATTCTACTGAGGTAACACTTGTATTAGAATGAGGACAAGGAGCTTAAGCTAAATAATCAGTTAAAGCTTGTCCTTTGATTGACTTTTGAAGGATGAAATTGAGATCAAATTCTGTAAGTAACATCACCCACTTTGCCAGACGGCCAGAGAGATCAGTTTTTGAGAAAAGATGTTTCAGAGGATCAAATTTAACAATCACATTGACCTCAACATTCAACAAGTAATGCCGAAGTTTCTGACAAGCATAAACTAAAGCCAGACATTGTCTTTCTAATTGAGTATATCGTGTTTCGTAGTCCAACAAGGTCCAACTAATATAGTATACTGGTCTTTCCTTTCCTTCACTGTCATGTTGAGCCAACAATGCACTTACAACATTGGAAGTAGCAGAAGTATATAGATAAAAGGGTTTATTGAATTGAGCAAGTTGTAAGATAGGAGGATTAGAAAGATATTCCTGGTTCCAAGAAAAAATGGTGTCTTTTCTGAGTAAAGAAGTAAAAGGAACAATCCTATTGGCTAGGTTAGAAACAAAGCGACGAATAGATTGTATTTTACCTTGTAAACTGCGTAATTGAGAAATGTTCTTAGGAGGAGACATGTTAACAATAGCATCAATATTTTCAGTATCGACCTCTATGCCTCGTTTAGAGATTATAAATCCTAATAATTTTCTAGAATCCACTCCAAAAGCGCATTTCTTAGGATTCAATCTCATATTATAACTCCTAATTCTTTCAAATATTTTCCTTAAAATGAACACACAATCCTCTCTTTGTATAGAATTTGCCAAGATATCATCCACATAATCTTCCAAAATTTTATGAATGTAATCATGAAAAATCAAAGTCATGGCACGTTGATAAGTCGCTCCCGCATTTATTAATCCAAAAGGAATCATGACCCAACATAATGTCCCCCAGGGCGTTATAAATGCGGGTTTAAGTTGATCCTAAATAGGAATAAATATTTGATTATAACCCAAAAATCCATCCATAAAAGATAATAAAGCATGACCTGTTGTTGAATCCACAATCATGTCAATATTAGGTAGCGGGAAGTCATCTTTTAAGGATGCTTTATTTAAATCTTGAAAATCAGTGCACATTCTTATCTTATTTTCTCCCTTAGAAACATCCACAATATTAGAAATCCATTCAGAATAATCAATAGAACGGATGAACCCAACACCTAATAGTTTTTTGATTTCAGCTTTTACTAGTAAAGCAATGCCCGGATTCATCTTGCGGATCTTCTGTTTTACAGGTTTAGCATTAGGATTAGGAATAATATTGTGAGTGACAATCTTAGGATCTATACTCAGCATATCCAAATATGTCCAAGCAAAAATATCTTTATATTCAAGCAAGAGGGAAACCAATTGATCATGTTCATCTTGACTCAAACATTTTCCAATTTTGATTATTTTTTCAGAATCATTCTCATTTACTTGAACTTCAATGGTCTCAGTTATTAATAAGTTACTTTGTATGAGAGGATCCATTGGCAAAGGAGAAATATCCTGCTCATCATGTTCTCCAAAATAGGCTTCATTGTTCAGACAATAGAGTTTTCTTATTTTATGATGAAACCTAGGTAGATCTTGGTAAGCCCCTAAAAAATCAGCGAGGGCTTCATCCTCAGGGAATATATCCAAACTAGGTTTTTGATCCATGTCAAGGAGAAGCGGATTAACCAATTTCAAATGTCTATCACAAATATGATTAACATTAAGAGGAAAAGTGGATGGTTTCCTATAAGGATTGAATCCTGACCCATAAGTATAATCACAACCTTCATTGTCCAAGGGTACTTGTATACCTTGCTCATATTTACAACAACCTTTCCCATTAAATCCTGATTTCTTGAGTAAATGATAACCATAACCATATCTATCGGCCATATCAGATTGAGTTAAAGGAGCGGCATATGTCACAATGTCATAGCATCTGGTTTTGTTGTCTCAATCATTTCATTACGAGAAGCAGCAACAAAGTTACTTTTTAATTCCTCAGATAGTGGAGAAGGGATAAAAACTTGTTTTTCAAATTCACTTTGTTCTTTCATAAATTCTAAATCCAAGACTTTGTATTCCCCTATGAAAGAAGGATTGAAATCCAATGTTTCCCAATCATCTTCTGTCAGAGATGAAGATGGAATTTCAGCTTGTTTAACTTCAGGCGGTTGCTCAGGTTTTTTACTGGGTTGTATAGGCTCAGGAACCTTAGCATATTCTGCATTCAAGCAAGGATTTGGTGCATCATCCACATGTAATGTGTACATTAGATTATTATAAATGAGCCTCACCTTACGATGAAGAGTAGAAGGAACCACATGCATAGTATGTAACCAAGGTCTTTCTAATAAAAGGTTGTAGTTGAGTGGTCCCGGCATAACATGGATAGGAGTGTAGAGGAGAACAAGACCAACTTTGATAGGTAGCATAATAATACCCAAAGTTTTCTTTACAATGTTATCAAAGCCACAAATAGGAATATTATCCGGTTGAATGGTTGTAAGATCGACCTTAATTTCCCTAAGCATATCCATGCTACAAACATTAATCCCAGATCCATTGTCAATTAGTTTTCTACAAATGATACTCTAATTAATAGAGACATCAACCATAAGAGCATCATATTGATTCTGCACCTCAACAAAAGGTAAATCATCATCAGAAAACACAATAGGAGGTACAGAAGGCATAGTATGCATGCAATCCAAAAATGAATTAATGTCTCTTGGTTAGGAGGCGAAGCGGGAAGAGTGGATAAATATTTTTGCAACGCCTCATGATATGTAGGAGAAGTTTGAAGTAATTCCCATAAAGAGATCTTAGCTAGAGTAGTGCGTAACTGCTCAACTAAATCATATTCCTTAAAGGAAGAAGGTAACCTAGGTGTCAGAGGAAGCACGGGTTGAGAAAGAGGTAAAGTAGCTAGGACAGTAGGTTGAGGATTATTTCATGTGCGATAAGCATGTGAAACAGAATCTGTGTTATCAAAGAAATCCAAAGGATCTATAGGTTTACCCTTAACAGTTATTCGGGGACATCCTTTTACCATCATCAAAGGTTTAGGAAATACCATTCTAGGTATCTCAATGTTTCAAATAGAGGGGTATGAAGGTAACCATGCATACACTCTATGGTAAAATTCATTTGGAGAGATTGTGGAGGAGGATGAAATGGGAATGGGATCCATGGAGATTCTATTCGAACCATTTGCACACTCACTTCCATGTACCTCATTAAGGGATCTATCTGTTTGTACAATAAAGTCCTCATCAAAGTATTCTAAACAAAAGTCATACATGTTGAGCACAAAAATAAAATGACAATCATGTAAATGTTTTTGTGTTTTCTTAAAGAAATTTTATGATTTTTTAATTTTATTTTAGAAATATAAGCATAAAAGAAATCTACATGTATGTTCATGCAAGATCTAATATAAAATGTAAATCTAACACCAAGGAAAAAGAAAGAGTTGTCTATCACGGGTTCACCAAAATGTAAGATCTAAAATTTGGATTGCATATGAGGTCTTCTAGATAATAGGAATAACATATGACAAGAGACCCTAAGTCCAATTTTAGGCTTATACACTTAATTATTATGATAAGGAATTGAGAATACTTATAAAGAACTTTGGAGTAAAATACCTACCTCATATCATAACAGATATGGAAAAACACATTTTTTGTTGCCTGTGTTGAGTTTCTGAAAAATTTGAAGCCTGACTGGGAACATAAATGCAGAGATGAACAAAACCCAAAAATATTTTTCTGATCCGACATAGTCCTGTGAAAAAGGTCGACCCTGACCCACAAATGTCACCGTTGACCCAATAATCTCAACCCTGACATGCGCTGCCTTGAAAGAAAATATATTTTCAGATCCTGATAGTTCACTTAAAAGGGTATCCAAATATGGTCTCAGATCTGCTGTCCTGTACCTGTAACTCCCGAAAATAACACCTACAAATATCTGGAAAAGAGGGTTTTTGGGGTGGCTATATAGGGTTTTGCCTTAGTCAAACCCCCATTTTGGTGATCTCCACCTCCATGAATAGATGAATATAGAAAGTATGTGTGTGTGTTTGCTCTTTAAAAAGAGTCTTTAAATATGCAATATCAAGATCTAATATTCTAGATTAATAATCCTAACATAACATGGAAATGAGAAATCAATACATAGATTTGAATATGATAAAGAAAGCATACCAAGCCCCCAAGGCTAAAGTACTCCTACCAACTCAAAATCCATAATTGCTACCCCACGATAATGTCCTTTGAATGCTTGAATGTTGAGAATGGTAGATCTAATAGAAAAGAGCACCTTCTTGCTTCAATGAAGATCTACAATAGCTTGTCCAAAAAAATGCTTGAATGTATCAACATGTCCTCATAGATTTGTCCTTCTATATCATCTTCTTGCTTATTTGCACCATCATTGCATCATGTCATCTCCCGATTTTGTTTCATGATCAAATGAAGGTAGAAGAGAGTGTTTATATAGAGATCCCAATATAGGTCTCCTAGGGCAATGTGAGGGACCCAAATTCAAATTTCACCTTGAATCATGGTCCAATCACAATCACCAACCAAGGAGGGAATGAATTAAATTAAATATCGGAGAAAACACTTTCGCATCCGAACCCAGGGACCTAATTTAAGTTTAGAACCTCGATAAGCCCCAGAATTGAAATCGGGGACCAACACCCGATAGAGGTCAAGGTTGACCTTGCCCTTGACCTAGGTCAGGGTAGATTTTGATCCTGACCTGAGGTTTCAGGCAGGTCACCTAAAGGTGTCTGTGAGATTCCTAGGTCAGCCGGGGACCTAAGAAGGTGAGGTAACATACCAGAATGCTGGGAAGAAGGCCTAGATGCCTAGAGAGAGTATGATGAGGTATAGGAGGTCCCACACATAGCTCCTACCTAGAAAATAGAGCCATAGAGAGGGAAACCAAGGAGAATCCATGAGATCCTAACCCTAATTTCACCTAGCCATGTAGAATCAAACACAAATGAATCCTAAATACAAATCTAATATGCGAGCACACTAAAAGAAGGTGCTAAACCTGTTAGAGTAATCTTTAGTTATTACTCTTTAGTGCTTAAGTTTCTCTTAGGCAGTTTCTATTTCTTAGAGTTTCCCTTTTAGGGTTTCGGTATCCTTTATAAGGAATCACCGCTTTGTATTTTACACAGAGATTGTAATCTTTTCATAATAGTTGAATATAGAAATCATTTCTTTCAACATGGTTTTGCAGTCTCTGCCTTTTTGGCCGCCATAGATTCTTCTTCTATCTTCTGTCTTTTGCTTCTATTTATGTAATAGTCTTGCATGCAGGTGATCTTGGGTGAAGTTACATTTATCAACTTCAACATGGTATCAGAGCTCTCCTGCTGTTCGCTGTTCGGTCTTCGTTGAAGCACAGAGGGTTTCAGAATTTTTTCTAGCATCTTTCAGTGATTCTGGGGGGTCTCTATTTTTTGGAGCATTTTGGACCAAAACCGACCTCACGGTTGCGTCTAGAAGGCCCAAAAACCCTAGAATCCATATAAGACTCGTCCATTTTGGACACCGGGGCCTCTGGGAGAATTTTTTAGCCTCCTAAGGGCCGTACGGACACGGTTTACGAGGAAAAATCATTCAAAAATCATTTTTTATGCATTTTTTTTAATGCAGTCAGTGTTTTTTGATTTTGGCTACTGCCGCACTGCCGCAGGGCCACCGGTAGCTCCTCTGGCGCCCTCCTCTGCTCGGCGCACCACGCAACCTGGCTCCCCGAGCTCCGCCGGCCCACCGCCGGGCCCCTGCGCCGCTGTTGCCGCTCAGCTGCCCCTCCGCGGCCCCCGCCGGCTCCTCTGCCGCCCCTTGCGGCCCCGCCCGGCTTCCGCCCCGCCCAGCACCCCTGCACAGTCGGCCCGTGCCGCTCCGCCCGGCGCCCACCGCTTCCCCGGTGGCGCCTTATTTAAAACAGGCGACGACGCTTTTTGGTAGCCCACGGGCTTAAGTTCTAAGCAAGCGGTCATATGGAGGGACCGGGGGCTTCGGCCCAACCCCTGCGCTCGCCATGCGCCCAGGGGCCAATTTTTTTTAGCCCTAGGGGCTTAGTTTTTTGCCTTTTGGGGCCCTTTTGACCTACCTAGACATTTTTCGCTCTATCTTGAGCATCCGGGGGTCTTTTTCTGACTTCCATATATCGTCGGAAAGTTCTTTCTGAGAACTTTTCAATGATGGTAGTTAGGGTTTTGGGTTCCACTATTTTAACAGCATTTTTTTCTGTTGAAGTCCGATGTTTTGTTTTGCCTTCCGGGAGTCATACCTGGCTCATCCGGACTCTGTTTTTGGCAAATGAAATATTGTCAGAAAGCTGGTTCAGTGTGCTATTCAGTGGCAGAGGTATTTTTTCCAGATTCTTCTCTAGGTTTTCTCTCCTCCGAGTTTGGCAGTTTATGCCCTCTGGTGGATTGCTTGGTTCTACAGGTCCTGGGATCTCTTCTTCTGATTTCATAGTTCACTCTTCTTTCTGACATCTGAGCTTGTATGCTCCTTCTGATGCATTCTTTTTTGTAAACACACTGAGATAAAGTGCCTTCTTCTGCATTTCTGGGATCTTGTACACCTTGTATGGTTTTAGTACTTGCACTCTGTTATAAAGTGCCATGGGGGGTTATGATGCTTATGCCGCTTTAGGCGCATCCACCTTTGTCAAGTGAGTGTACCTTCCATGAAATTAGCCATGCTGTGTGTCAATGACACTGCCCTTTATCTTGTGTGTGTGCTTCTGTTGTACTGTTGGTGTTCGTGGTTCTTCTTCTGCAGATGTTTTTAGCATTGCATTTCAGTGTTCTTGTCACCTCTCCCAGTTCAACATTATGGGGGGGGTTCACCTGTTGGTTCTATTGCTTCCTGGTTCGATTGATTATCTCTTCAGACATTTATCTTCTCTACCTGGTCATGCACTTCAGTGGGGGTTCCAGCAGTCTCTTTTGACAGAGTTTACAGTTCCTTGCTTCGGAGATGCTCCTTGCTCTTTTCTTGTTCCTTTCTCTGGGACACCTTTCCCTAGATTGGAGGCTTTGTTTCCTTCATCTAGTTTGCTTTCTTGTTTTGGGTA
>MU224254.1:3128203-3177952 GCA_018584345.1 Thuja plicata | reverse complement strand
GTTATTACTCTTTAGTGCTTAAGTTTCTCTTAGGCAGTTTCTATTTCTTAGAGTTTCCCTTTTAGGGTTTCGGTATCCTTTATAAGGAATCACCGCTTTGTATTTTACACAGAGATTGTAATCTTTTTTATAATAGTTGAATATATAAATCATTTCTTTCAACATGGTTTTGCAGTCTCTGCCTTTTTGGCCGCCATAGATTCTTCTTCTATCTTCTGTCCTTTGCTTCTGTTTATGTAATAGTCTTGCATGCAGGTGATCTTGGGTGAAGTTACATTTATCAACTTCAACAAAACCTACCAAAATGGAAGTGCTTCCATTTTAAGATGATATAGGTTTGTATACATAATGATCATTACTTTACCACACTTCAATATTGATTGTTGATAGCAATGTTACACGCCGTATCTTGTAACATTTATGATTACCTACACATGATATGATGTTTATCTCCAGCCATAGGGTTTGAATAAAGGGAGATGTAGAATTATTAATGTTTTGTTAGGTAGTACTTTATATGGTTTTATATATCTTGTTTTGATTAGAGAATCAAATCAGGATTTAATGTCTAGATTATGATTTCTATATCCATGAAGGATTATATACTTGTCTAATTGGGGCTTAGATTTATGATGAGTAGGTCGTGCCATAGAAGAGGTTAAAAGGTGATATAGAAGAGAGCTTGAATTTGAGAGTGGTGGAACCCAATCTTCTGTATTATAGTTTACTGTTTTCCTATCCCATATGAAAATCTTATATGTCAATACTTGGTCTAGGTAATAGGAGTGCCTTTACTAATTAACCTGTCAACCTGAGGATAATAATGGGGATATAATTTAGGATGTCCTCTTAGTGAATTATTTTATTAATATATACAAGGGTTAGGATATGCTTATGTTTGTATTTTATATATTTGTTTCCTTTGTCTTTAAGGATAAGATTAAATTTGTTATTTAGTAGTTGGTAGAATTCATAAAAACCATGTATACTATCTTATTCTTTGTTTCCAATTCATATATCACAAGGTTAGCCCCATCAACACCCATATTAGAAAGACAATCAACTTCCTTATTGCCTTCTCTATATATATGTTTAACCTCGTATTGTGGAATAATACTCAGAATTTCTATCACTTCTTCCTATTTAGAATTTAGTTTCCAATTAGGAGTTTTCTTTGTTCGAATGACATTAATAATAATTTGAGAATCGCCTTCAATATCGAGATTAGATATTCCTATTTCCTTAAAGAGTTTGATTCCTTCTAGGACTGCCATACATTTTTCCATATTATTGGTAGTTGGTTTGATTGATTTTGCACACTTTACTTTGATTTTTCCATTCCAATCATGGATTATACATCCAATCCCAGCAGTGCCAGGGTTTCCCCTTGAAGCACCGTCAAAATTCAATTTATGCCAACCAAATTTAGGAGGTTGCCAATAACATGAATTTCTTTCTTTTTTGCTATCACTACCACCTTTTCCATATAGAGGTGGAATGACAAGTTTTGGCCATATTTTCTTGATTTAATTATCCCATGTTGAAAATGAGTTTTCTTGATTAGTAAAATTATGGAGTTTGTTATTGATAATCTCCACTACTGAAGTTTCTATCTTATTCATTAGTGATCTAGCATCTAATTTTTGGTTGGTAAAGATTCTTCTATTGCATTCTTTCCATAATTCCCAGATCAAAGTAGATGGGGAAATGATCCATATGTCCTTCTATATACTACTCGTATATAATATGGGCCATGCTTTTAAAAAGTCCACTATATCCATAGGCATACCATAACTCCATCTAAGGCATTTTCTTAGCCAATTCCAACATTCTTGCGCATATGGGCAGTTTATGAATACACGATCAACAATTTCCTCATGTTTTTAGCATAAGGGACATCTAGACGGTCCTTCAAATCCTAGCTTCCTAAATCTGTCAACAGTCAATATTTTCTTTTGTAGGGATGCCCATAAAAACATGTCTGCCTTTGGTAGACATGCTTTCCAACATAAGTTCAGGGAGATATCAAGAGTATCCATATTTTGTTCTTTGACAATAGCCTGATATCCATTTTTAACTTTATATTTTTCATCATTTGATCTTGTCCATATTAGTCTATCCTCTCTGTTCTTGATAGAGACAATTCTCTCATTAAGAATTTCTATTAGTTTATGTCTTTCTAGCTGATCTATCTGAATATTGTTAATTTATTTCCATGATGATCCATCTTCTGGTGATAAATAATCCTTAACCCAGACACCCCATAATCTCCTTAATGTATCTATGGTGATAGGGGAAAAACCCAATTTCTCCATAGGTGTATAACCTCCCCAAGAGTCTTCCCAGAATAGGGCCTCATCACCCTTTCCTATATCCCAAGTAAGACTTTTGTTGATAATGTCCTTATTATCAATAATAAAATTCCAAATGCGGTATCCTTTGACATGATTTCGAGATCTAAATATATTTAATAAGATTGAAGCCCATTTACTTTTTGGTTCCTGTTCTAATCTCCAAATTAATTTGGCTCCAAGAGCTTTGTTTTTCCATTGCATATTTTTAATTCCTAGGCCCCCAAGAGATGTAGGTTTGCAAATATTATCCCATTTGATTAGGGCTATATTCTGTTTTTCCTCCGAAGAGCCTTGCCAGTAGAAATCCTTGAGATGCTTTTCTAGACTTGACTTAATGTTGCCAGGAAGAGGCAAAACTGACATTTGACATGTTGGAATTGCCGAGAGGATAGATTTGATCATAGTTGTCCTACTAGCCTTAGTAAGCCATTTTTATTTCCAACTTTCTTTTTTATTTTGAATCTTGGTTATTATTTGTTTCCATAGTTTAGAACTATGTAAACCTTTGTCTAAGGGAATTCCTAAATATTTAGAAGGGAAGTTACCAATATTATACCCTAGGATATTGTAAATTTCCCTAGCTTTAGCTAACGAGGTATTAATGAAGAAAAATTCAGATTTGTTAGGGTTAACTCTTTGATCAGAAGCCTTCATGTATACTGCCAGTATATCTTTAAAGGCTTTGGCCTACCACTTACTACAAGCACCTGGTAGTATGGTGTCATCTGCAAATTGTTGATGAGTTATGTTAGGTACATTATTAGTGACCTTAAATCTTGAGATCTTTCCTTCTAAATGCGCCTTAGTTATAGATCTACCTAATGCCTCCGCCATGATAACATAGAGAAAAGGGGATAATGGATCTTCTTTTCTAATACCTTGAGATATGTCAAAGAAACCTTCAGGAGTTCCATTGATAAGGAGGGAAATCTTAGGTGTAGAGATACACTATAAAATAAGGTTTATCCACTGTTTGGAGAAACCAAAAGATTCCATACATTTGCATAAAAATCTCTAGTCAACTTTTTCAGAAGATTTTTGAATATCTACTTTAATTAACATATAGGGCTCTTTATTATATTGAGCCGTGTGTAAGATTTTTTGAGCAATTATAATCCCATCTAGGATTGATCGTTTAGGGACAAAACCTGTCTGCTCTTCTGAAATGATGTTTGGCAGGAAATTTTTCAATCTATTAGCTAATTATTTAGAAAGGAATTTATATATTGTGTTACACAAGGAGATAGGACATAAATCCCCTGGTTCTTTGTATCCATTTTTCTTTGGAATGAGCGTAAAGAAGGTGTTGTTGATTTCTGAAAAATAAGGTTCTAGAGTTTCTAGTTGCTTCCACAACTTCCCAAATATCTTTCCCTAGAAAGTGCCAGCATTTTTGAAAGAAACCTGCTTGAAAACCATTGGGACCAAGTCGAAAGAGGGAATCTTTAATTTTCTCAATAGTCAATTACTATTCACCCATTTGGTATCAGATTCTGATATAATTTTTGGAATAGATGCTAAAAGAACTTTTTGGGAGTTCAAATCAACGTATTCATAGTTGTTCAAAAGACTTTTATAAAAATTCACAAATTCTGATGCTATTAGATCTAGATTATCTATAGGATCTCCATTTGAATTTTTGATCTTGGTTATCCTATTTATTTTTCTTCTATTCTTAACACTATTGTGAAATAATTTTGTATTATTGTCTCCTTCACTTAACCATGTTTCTTAGGATTTTTGTTTCCAATAAATTTCTTCTTTCAATAGTATTTTTGCATGTTTAGCCATTAATTCTTTTTCTCTGTTATAGCTTAATTTACTCATCCCTTTCTCTATAACTTCTTTATTTAAGGCTTCAATTTCATTCTCCATTTTGATTTTGTTCTCAAAGATATTATTGAATTTATCTTTCCACTCCATAATCCTGTGTTTGATAATCATTAACTTAGTAACGAAGTGATATTTTAGATCCAGTGACTTTAATATGACTCCACCATTATTCTAGAAGATGCATAAATTTGTCATCTTGAAACCACATAAATTAAAATTTGAAGGGGCTTCTTAGTGGCTTGGTATTCTCTGTAATGTCTAATCTAATAGGGAAGTGGTTTGATCCAACATTTGATAAAATTTCAGCAGAGGTAATAAAATCAACATTACCTATATCTCCAATAAGTAGAAAGTGATACAGTCTTTCTACTATATGGCTAAATCAAGCACTGCAATTGTTCCAAGTGAATAAGCCATTAGTTGTTGTGATGTCTATGAGATGATTATTGAGAAACTATTGACAAAAGTCTTTTTGGGACTGTGCAACATACAGTGAGTCCAATTTTTTCTTTACTATCTAGAATAGCATTAAAATCACCCCCTAATATATGGATATCATTGTTAACAAATTGATCTTCCAGGACCTTCCACAATTTTCTCTCTTTTCATTATTTTGAATGGGACTGTAAACATTGAAAAGATTAAATTTTAGTGGAATCTTAATACTTTTGACTGTTCCAAGTAACCAATTCCTTTGATTTGCAGTCATCTGGAAAACAACTTTCCTGGGGTTCCAAATAAATGCAAGACCACCAGACACACCTTCAGAATGAATCATCTCTGTTCTCCATATTCCTAATTTTTGCCTGAAATTTTTACTTTCTTCCTCGTTTAATTTAGTTTCTTGTATTCAAATTATTTCAGATTCAAATACTTTAAGGTTTCTTTTTAATAGTCTTTGTTTGTTAGGGGCATTAAGGCCCCTAACATTCCATGTAGTGATTTTCATTGTGTTTTGGGAAGGAACTTCCCCTTCCCTACATACATAAGGTCTGTTAGTTTTAGTTGGTTATCAACATTACCATCCAAACATCTTAATTCCTTGATGGATTTCCTTCCACATTTTTTCTTTGGTTTTAGTATTGCTGGACTATAGAGTCCTCCAATAGTGGTAGCTATTCCTAATTTCCTATCTAGGTTGGTAATACCATTCAAAAAATATTTGATGTCTTTGGCATCTGTCAAAATCTCATCTTGGAGACCATCGTTCCTCATCTCAAGATCTATCTGCGCATTATGTATGAGATTATCAAAGCCATTATCTTGTAGTTTCAAAATTTTATATTCAGAGTTAAACCCATCTTCATAATCAATAAGATGTTTTCCATATTCTTAAAGTAATGTATTATGATTAGTTGTAATTTTTAAATCTATACAAATTGTTTCCAATTCAATTGGTATTGAATACTTGATTTCATTATTCAGGTCTATCTCAGATTCCAAAACTATCTCACTTCTCCTGGTTTCTTCATTCAAATGCCATTGCATTAATTCATCAGTAATCTCATTATGGACTTCCCTGAGATCTTCCATAATTCCACCTACCAGAATCATCTTTTGTTTAATATTCTGAACTCTATCCTCTTGAATTTGTGAATAATTATCCTGATTTGTGCTAGTCTGATTATTAGGCAGGGGATCCATATCCTTAACCATATTAAGAATGAGGGCATCTTCCTTACATATATGAGCCTCATTAATTACATTGATATGATTGGAGGGTAGTAACAAAAGGCTGAGATAAGTGTGATCTAATCTACTCTTATTTATCCCATCCATACTGTTGGTCTCATAATAATCAGAGTCAACGGGAGTCACATCATTGTTCAAATTATCACTTATTTCAACTGCAAATCCACCTATGTTGTTGAGAAAGGTAATATTTATATTCTGTTTTTGTGTAGGAGAGACGAATTCCTCATTAATACATTTGTTATTAATCTGTATAAATAAAGGTATAGAGTTTTTATTCATATTATTCTTTTATCCCTGGTTTCCCAAACTATTAGGGATGGGGCAATCCTTTTCCTCACCCAAATCAATAATATAATCTATAATAGTAGGTTTTATGATAACATATGAAAATTTACAAAAGATCTTGATAGGAGGGATAAATTTATCATTTAGCTTCATTCACACAATAATAATCTTTTCAACATAGTTATGTTTCGATTCAACAGAGCCTACATATTTGCTTATGCTATTTCCTATCTTCCTTAAAGCTTCTTCGTTAGTGAGCTCCAATGGGAGGTACTTAAGAAGAACAACCTTTTCTACAATAAATTCTTTTAACATAGAAGGATTAAAGAAAGGGATCCAATCTAGGGTTGTAAATTCTATATATTTATATTTCGGGCATCCTTCTGTTAGGATCTTATCCTTAAGTTCTTTACTACTACAATCTGAATAAATGAAATTATCAAAGAGTATCGAGATACTTACCTTATTTCACAGTTCCTTTTTTAACTAGTCGACAATCTTGCTAACTGATATTCCAAAGCCATTCCACTTGCATATTAGTCCATAACCAACACACATTTCTTGCGTTCTCTCTATCAATCCATCTTTTAATTCTAACTTAATAATTTTATGATTAGGGTATACTGGGGTTAAAATGTCAGATGACTTAACAAGTGAGTTATAGATTTCAACATTATTTAAAGCCTCAGGAGAATGTCCTACTATGGGGGGTCTTCTATGGGGAGGTGAGTACAGATTACCCGTTGTCACAAAGATATGTGGGTAGTTATTAGCTTTACACTTGAAATCTTTTGTCAGAGACAGCCACACCATCACAACATTAGTAGAGCGAGCATGGATAAGCGACAAAGATGAAAGAGAGATCCCGGTCGATTTACCCTTAGGGAAGGAAGGTTTCCCTAAATCCCCAAAATTGTTAGAGTATCTATTTATCTTCACTTATTAATTAGATCATGTTGATTTAATTATTAAGTTGTGTATGTACTCTATTTTCACTTAAGCTATCTCTTAGGTGCATATAATTAATATTTTATATTAATTATATTGTGCAACCTACCTTTTTCCTTTTTAGGGTTTCGTTCACCTTTAAAGTTGAACTCTTGTAATTATTTTTCTTTACCTTAGAATAGAATTTTCTCTCACTCCGCTGAGATTTTTCAAGTCTTTGCTTTTGTCTCTCTGGTTTCCTTTCAGCAATAGGTTATTTGCATGCAGGTGTTCTTGGGGATCTGTGAAGTTGGATTTCTCAACTTCTACATGGTATCAGAGCTTCCCTGCTGCTGCCTGGTCTGAGGGTTTTTTGAAGCCGTGATTCAAAGATGAAAGCCACAACTTCTCTAAGATTTTTTCTTCATTTTGGAGGAGGCACTATTCTTTGGAGCACTTTGAGCCAAAACAGACTCCACCATTGCGCTCAAAAGTCCCAGGAGAGTCAAAATTCAAGTTGGCCATATTTGGCCACAGTAGCATCTAGGAATTTTTCTCGCTACTCGAGGCTGTATGACATATTTTTTGAGAAAAATATTAAAAAAAGGGTTTTTTAAGGTTTTTGGGCACAGGAAGAACGCGCCGCCAATGCGCCACCCGCACGTAGCCAATGTGCTGCCAATTCTCGGCTCGCGCCCTGCCCCAACCGGCGTGCCACCACTACACAGCCTGGTAACCGCCACGGTCCCAGCTCCGCCTGGCCACCATTACCGCATCGCCCGGGAGTGGCCGCACCACCATAGCGCTGCCAGCACGCCATTGAGCCACCACTAGGCTTGCTCATATGCTGATGTCACCTTTTTGACAGGTGACGTCACCTTCCCAAGGACCAAAAATTTTTTTGGCAGCCGATATTTTCTTTCTAGTGATGACATCATGCTGACATTAGAAATAGGCTAGTGACAGTCTAACGGCCACCAAATTATTTGCAGTGCCTGGCGACGGTCGTTTGACTGTCAAATTTTTTGTCGTGACTGGTTATTTTCAGTGAGCTCATTTTCAGAGGAGTAGTTGGTTTTTTGGCCATAACTTGAGCATACGGTGTCCTTTTTTAGAAAATGAAATATTGTCAGAAAGGTGTTTCTGAGATGGATGTGCTGATGCTGGTCTTGATTTCTGATTTGGCTGTTTAAGCTCTCTTTTTTGGTGTTGAAGTAAAGGCTTCCATTTCCTCCCTCTCTGCATCTGGTGTCTAGGTTTTCTTCTCATTTTTTGTGCTTTCAGTAATTATTTCTTTGCTGTACGGGGGATAAAATTATACAGTATGGGGGAGTGCTTTTTCTTTATGTCATTTAAATTCAAAAATTACCCTTCTACTTCCGTCTTCTTCTTCTCTCAATGTCGGACCCCTTTGTGGCCCGACTGACACCACACAATTATCACACCTGGAAAACACACATGACCAAGCTACTCATGTCATGTGGCTTATGGTCATGTCTAGATGAAAACCAACCTATGCTATAGCATCCTTTTGAGGTTCTTCAGTACAGGAACAAAATGGATGAAGCCATGGGCTTGATTGCATTGAACATCTCTGACAGTCTCCTTTTTCACCTAGAGGGTTTGACAACTCCTAGGGCCATTCGGGGCAAGTTTTCAAAATTTTTTGGCACAATGAATGAGTTTCAGGCACTATAGATTGATGTAGAGCTAAGCACTTTGACTCCTACCAGCTTTCCCACTATGGAGGACTTCTTGATGAAGTTCAAATCTCTGCGCTCAGTTTTGCAGGGATGTGGGAGAAACAAGATAGATGATGAGTGTATATTCCTGATACTCTCAAAGTTGAGAGACAATATCAAATCTTTTATTCTACTTTCTACTCCACCATGGATGCTTTGGGTGCTAGACACACCATGCCTTCATTTGAGACATTATGTGATCGGTTGACACGGGAACAGGCAAAGATCCAACAGATGGATTCTTTTGGATCTTCTAGCCAAGCACTGGTTTCTCAGTCTTCACAGGGGAAACCAAAATAGAAAGCCAAACTAAAGAAAGATTTAGAAGGAAATGAGTATTCCTCAAAAACTGCACAAAAAACTGATTCAAAACCTCCAGCTAACCCTTCCAAGGGTAAATCTTCTTCAAAGTCTACTGAGTCTACCTCCAAGAATAAGAAGAAATTAGTTGAGACCTGTAGCTTTTGTGGAAAGGATGGAAATCCCATTTCTAGATGCTGGAAACATTTGGAGGCTTTAGAGGAAGCCATACAGGAGCATCACATTTCATCTCCTCAGTCCACATCCTCCCCTGTAGGGAAAGGTCATGCTCTTACTACACAAGCAATGACTTTTAGGCCCACCTGGATTCTTGATTCCGGTGCCTCTCACCACATGACTGACACTCAGTAGTTGGTCACCTCACTTGCTCCTTGTGATACTTCACAGATTTCTGTTGGGAACTCATCTCATCTTTCAGTTTTGGGTTCTGGTTTTATTGCATTAGCTGGGGGTTCTCTTCAGGATGTTCTTTTTGTCCTTGATATTTTGACGAACCTATTGTCTATCTATTAGATTTGCTACTCTGGCTCTGGTAAGATAGTTGAGTTCTCACCACATGATGTGGTTTGTGGGGACTTACATGATTCTGATATGATTGTGGCTACTGGGAGTGTTGACACTACATCCCATCTATACAGATTTGATGGATTTGAGTCTTCTGATGGCACAGGTTCCTTTCTTATAGCACATGTAGATTTAGTGAGTAGACTTTGGCATGAGCATTTGGGCCATGTCAATTACAGATATCTTCAACAGATGAGCACACAGGCACTTGTTCTTGGGCTTCCATAGATTACTTGCACTGATGGGGTTTGTCAAGGTTGTGTTCTTGGGAAACAACATAGGGATCCTTTTCCTCACAGACAAGCTACTCGTGCTTTGGCACCATTGGAGTTGATTCATAGCAACCTCATGTCATTTCCTACTTCTTTTTCTGGTGCCAAATATGTGCTTACTTTCATTGATGACTTCTCTAGGCGCACATGGGTGTACTTTTTGAAGTACAAGTCTGATGTCTTTGATTCATTTCGGGTCTTTAAGACATTTGTGGAGAAGCAATCTGGTCTTTCTATTTGGCGAATACACACAGATAATGGGGGGGAGTATGTGAACCAAGATTTTAGGGATTTTTTCTCTAAACATGGTCTTCAACATCAATTTTTAGTGCCCTACACCCCTCAGCAGAATGGTGTGGCAGAGAGAAAGAAAAAAACACTTTGGGAGATGGCTAATTGTATGATACAGTCCAGGTCCATGGATTCATCCTTTTGGGCAGAGGCAGTCAATTGTGCCAACTATATTCAGAATCAGATGCCTCACAAGGTAGTTCGACATATGACTCCTGAGGAGGCTTGGTCTCATGTCAAGCCTGATGTCTCTTCATTCTAATTTTTTGGTAGTGAAGCATGGGCATTTGTGCCTGATGCTCAGAGGAGAGCAATGGAGCGGAAGAGCCGACACCTCATTTTTGTTGGCTACTGCGAGGATGTTAAGGCATACAAGTTATTTGATCCTGATTCCAGAGAGGTCCTATTTTGATGGGATGTCTAGTTTGATGAGAGCCTTCCTGCAGTAGATACCCTACTTCCAGAGTCTACTTCACTTACCAGTACTCCCTCATCTCTTCCAGTTTCTTTTCAGGATGATGAGGATGATGATCTAGATGATCCCCATTTACCTCCACCACAGGATCCTCCACAGATGCCTAGATGGGCCCGTGTTATAGTTGAGGCTGTAGGATCTCTGGCTGGTGACCCTTCCACTTCCCATCGCACCTGATCTCATATTGCGGGTTCTAGTCTTCTGAGTCATGCTATTTGTGGTGATCCTCAGACATTTTCAATAGCAACAAGACATACTGAGTGGGACAGTGCTATGGAGGAGGAGTATTCTTCTTTGATGAAGAATCGTACTTAGGATCTTTGTTCTCTTCCTAAGGGAAGAAAGTTAGTGCGATGCAAGTGGTTGTATCATACTAAGTTTTCTACTAATGGTTCTATTGATAAGTACAAGGCACGTCTTGTTGTGAAGGTTTTTTCACAAGTTGAGGGTATTGATTACACTGAGACATTTTCCCCTGTCGCCAATATGAACTCTATTCACCTTGTCTTATCCCTTGCATGTTCTTAGGGATGGCCCATTTTTCAGATGGATGTGAAGAGTGCATTCTTGCACGATGGTCTTACTAATGATATTTACATGGAGTAGCCTCAGGGATTTATGCAGGATTCCTCCTTGGTTTGCAGACTTTGGCGTTCTTTGTATGGTCTCAAACAGGCCCCTCAGGCTTGGTATGAGAAGATGGACTCCTTTCTTCTTTCTACAGGATTCACACACTGTCATTTAGATCCTACAGTCTACATTCAGTGTCTTGAGGATGAGGTTTTGATCCTTGTGCTATATGTTGATGATGTTCTCATCAAAGGTAGCTCATCTTCTATGATTCAGGATGTTCAACACGCATTGATGGAGCAGTTTGAGATGACTGACCTTGGTCCATTACACTTCTTTCTGGGTCTGCAGATTGTTCAGTCATCTGCTGGGATCTTTGTTTACCAGTAGAAGTATGATCTTGACATGCTTCATCATTTTGATATGCTTGATTGCAAGCCTTCTCCCACACCTTTTCAGTCGGGTATTACTTTGTCTACCTCTTGCACTTCGCCTTCAGTGGACCCTACATTGTATCGGTAGTTGGTTGGTAGTTTGTTGTACCTAACACACTCATCCTAATCTCTCCTTTACAGTTGGTCTAGTCTCTCAGTTCTCACATGAGCCTCATGAGAGTCATTGGCTAGCTGCCAAGCATATTTTGAGATACATTCAAGGCACACTTATGTATGGCATTCATTACATATCAGGGGCTCGTCACATTGTTGGCTTCACTGACTCAGATTGGGCTGGTGATGTTGATGATCTGAAGTCTACTTTTGGCTTTGTTTTTTTATCTTGGCTCTGGTCCTATCACATGGTCATGCAAGAAGAAGAATGCTCACACACTTTCATCTATAGAGGCTGAGTACAGAGCAACAGTGCATGCTAGTCAGGAAATTCTATGGCTTCGACAGTTGATGACTGAGTTTGGCTTTCCTCTTGATCATCCCACTGTTCTGTGGTGCTATAAGCAGAGTGCTATTCACATTTCCCGCAACCCAGTGGAGCATCAATGCACTAAACACATTGAGCTTCATATGCATTTCATCCGTCAGTAGATTCAGGATGGTGTTCTCTCTTTGGAGTACATTCCCACTGACGTGCAGGTTGCTGACATCTTCACCAAAACTTTTGCATCTCCGTGCTATCTTCAGTTGCGTTCTATGCTTGGGGTGACGAAAGTTGTCCTTCGGGGGTCTTGTTGAGGCCTTTCTTCCTTCATGTTTTTTCAGCATATTTGTTCTATCTCTTTTTGGAGAGGGTTTTTTCCCACTGGGTTTTCTCCCTTATCTCTTGTTCACAGAGATTTCCTTGTATTGGGTACCTGATCAGACCTTGTTGCTGGGACCCTCTTTTCCTGCTTTCATAGCTGTGCTAGGTTAGCTTACCTCCTGAGATTCACTTAAGGGGGGGTGTTAGAGTATCTATTTATCTTCACTTATTAATTAGATCATGTTGATTTAATTGTTAAGTTGTCTATGTACTCTATTTTCACTTAAGCTGTCTCTTAGGTGCATATAATTAATATTTTATATTAATTATATTGCGCAACCTAGCTTTTAATTTTTTAGGGTTTTGTTCACCTTTAAGGTTGAACTCTTGTAATTATTTTTCTTTACCTTGGAATAGAATTTTCTATCACTCCACTGAGATTTTCCAAGTCTTTGCTTTTGTCTCTCTGGTTTCCTTTCAGCAACAGGTTATTTGCATGCAAGTGTTCTTGGCGATTTGTGAAGTTGGATTTCTCAACTCCTACAAAAATGATGATGTGATAGTGAATACATATACTTATTCAGAGGAGAGGATGGAGAAGAGGGTTTGGATTTCCCATATGTAAGACATCCAAATTGACCCATATTAGGGTTTGAGTTTCCAAATTTTTGAAAAACATTTGGCTGCCTCTCCCGATTAGAAACCCTAGGAAAATTCCCAGGGGAAGAGGGTATAAGAATTGAGAATTTGTTGGATGTACAAATAGAAAAAGGGGCCAGGGATATATCCTAATATTTTCTGCATGATCTTGAGACCACCTTCCAACCATCATCCATAGAACCATGTTTTCTGTTGATTCCTTGATTAGGATGGAGCAAATCATTTCTTGCCAAATTCGCATATTTGGTTTTTGAGAACAGAGCAATCTATTGATCCAATGAGTCTACACTGAAAGTTTTTCTTTGCGCGTACAGTTGTAGAGCCATTATTGGATTGAAATATACAATAATATATTAGATATATTATTGATATATTTAATTATTAAATTCACAGTTTTTAATTGAAGATCAATTGTTTTTTATTGGAGCTATGAACTGGTGAGCCCACACATGGAGGTACATCATCCCAAATGAGTACTCAACAATAAAACCCCAGTAGTAGTTTCAAATTTTGTTGTAGGAATTACAATATTGTACATCATACCAAATGAGTACTCAACAATAACACCCCAGTAGCAGTTTCAACTTTTGTTGTAGGAATTACAATACTGCAAATTCATCATCACATTAATCCACATTTGATTAGGCTAATAGTATATTTGAAAAGACAAATTAATTAATAATCAAATATAAAAGTCTAAAAAAAAATCAAAATTAAATTATATTTAAATGTTTTAAAAATGTTTTAGTTGATTAATTAAAGTGTCACCAGGCCCATGATACATAAAGGCGACAAAAATGACATGTAAAATTTGATATTATAATTTTGGAGAAAAAAGTTAAAACTATTTTATTTCTTCATACTAAATATATAGATAAGAGGAGAGTTTTTGGAAAAGGATTCTTTTAACCAATTACATGGATGAATGTATGTAGATCTTATTCCTTTCACGTGGATGAAAATCTTCTGGATTTTCAAAGCTTCGAGGATGGAAAATCTTTGAGGATGAAATTCCTTCTAGTGTCCAAAGTAATTTCTTCAAGGGATTCATATCCACTGTAATTATTTATAGCTTTCAAAACTTCAATTTTTGGTTGAGATTTATTTTTATTTTTTATTTTTTTATTTGAGTATTTTGCAATTCGGTTATTTGTTTTGTTTCAGTTTAAAGTTGATTACTATTAATATTGGTTCACTATCATTACCAATCGATTATGATGAGATGACCTCGTATTAGGTCATCCATAGTAATGTTGGAAATAAGTTGAGGCTAGGTGACTGGGGGGGGGGTGAATTAGGAACCAATAAAACTTAATCCTTTAAATCCTTTATTAGATTATCCAATCAGATTGCATGCATGAAATGAAAAATAATAAAAAATCCACAACACTTGACACAATATTTGATTACCCATAAACCTTCCAAATAGAAAGTAAAACTAGGGTGGGGATGGCACCCACAAGATCTATTACTGTAGTATAAATTTAGCCTGTTAAATCTTACAATTGACCACTTCTGATGGCCCTCCCTGTTAGGAGAAATAAGGACTGTTAGGTCCACCTTAGAAAGGATTTAGTACAATACAATTCAGTAATGCAACTCTGTTAGGAGATTTGTAAAGGAATGTTAAGTCCACTTTGTTAGAGGATTTTGCTGATGCACCTATTAGGATGAACTAGTAGATGATCTTCAACACAATTCTGACTTTCTACAATAAGATCCAATGATAAAAACTAATCACTTGACTATGATGGATGAGTCTTTGTTGTTCCTTATACTGCTATAGCCTCTCAAACAATCTGCCACTTCATATTCACATACACACTTTTTACATACATATTTAGATAAAAAAAATAACTTATATTTATACCTTATCCAAATCAAATACTTTTGTAAGTCGGCTTCCATAAGATAAATTAATATCAAACAATATAAGCTAAGTCGGCTCAAAAATATTACTTAGGTCCAGTAGTCCACTCAGGCAATATACTGGCACTTGGGCATTAAGCTGTCACTTGAGAAACATACTAAACTTTGGCACTCAGGCTATTATGTATACTCGGGCTACATTGATCACTCAGGTAATACTAATTACCACTATCTTCTCGGTCGACATTGCCACTTCTCAGGTTACATTGTAATTTCTCGGGTTGCACTGCTGGCTCAGTCAACTCTATGATGACTATGTGTTTTGGCACTAATTGACAACATGTCTTTCCATAAGGTCATCAATCTCCCCCTTTCACATTAGTGACCGAAAACACTTATCATGATAAAAAATTGCTCAAACTTCTGAGTCAAAACTCCCCCTTACCATATGCTTGGGTACTTGCTTGGGTTTTGACAATAGCTCTGTGAATCGGTCACAAATGAATCTATTTTTAATTTTTCAAAATTGTTTTTGTAAAACTTATATATATATCTCTTCTCTACTTCTCTTATGTACATTTATTTCCTTATATGTATATACAATGACTTTCCCCCTTGTTTTTGACATAAATGCAAAAAATGTATCTATATGGTAATACCAAAATATGATAGGAAATCGCTATGTACCTTCAAAATCCAAGACAAAGTGTTGTCCCAATTATCTTGCAACACCTTCAGGATGTGAAATTCAATCTATATCTCCGCTGACAACTACATCATAAGCTCAACAACTGAAAAGTTGTTGTCATGTATAAGAGTCTTGGCATGAGCTATATGCTTCTATATTACATCCATGTGTGGAAGGAGTTGACTCTGCATAGTTGTGAGATATTCTCTTGTCCTTTCTTCTTCCCTTAGTAATTCAGCCCGCATGTCTGTCAGATACTTAATTTTCACAAAGTGTGTTGAACTTGAACTCAGGTTAAGTGCCAACTGATTTTCACTTTCCTTCAGATCTGTATCTAACTTTGTCAGCTTAGTCTTGATTTCCATTGTGAAGTTGGAAGTATCACTTAACTTTAAAATAGTGAAGCAACATTATTTATAGTAGTTTCTAGAGAGCTAATAAGAGAGTTTAGCTTTACTTGATCAATTGCAATCTTGCTTGCAACATTCTCTAGAACTTTGTTCTCAAACTTCCTTTCTGCCTTCTACAGTAGTTTTTCTTGACCACTTAAATATTTATTGAGCTTGTGGACTATGTCTACAAGTTGATCCATAATAGAATAATTCTCATTTACTTCTATTTCTAGTGCTTCTAGGAATATACATTTTATATACTCCAACACTCTGTTTCTCTTCTTTTCTGCTTGGAGCTTTTGTTGTGTAGCTCTTTTCTTCCACAGCTCCCCTAATATATCCATCTACTCAACTGTCAAGTTGGATAGATCCCAATTTGGAATCACAATATCTTTCTCAAGATCAATATCATCAGTAATTACTTCCTTTCTTTTTCCACTGTCCTTGGGATTGGGTGAGGGAACAATTTCCTTACCTTTTCCACTATCATCCATATCCTTTCTTTCCTTAGTTTTATCCCCAGTATTCAGTTGGAATAAGTCATTTACATTTTCTGCACCAACTATAGTATCAATGCTCATTGAAGAAATATTCACAGTTGCCTTCTATGACTCGGTTAGGCTTATCCCATTAGTAGGTGGATCCCGATGCTCGGTTCCCACTATTCTAGATGTAGATTCTATAGACTTATCCTTTCTTGGAGATAAGATGATCTATATAGGTGATTGGGGCAGGGATGACATCACCTCTACTATAATTTGTTTTGCATTAGATTCTTCAATAGTTTCTACCTCAGGTAGATCTACATCATCAGTCTTTTCCTTGGGGTCTATACTTGGTACTTCTACCTTGTCTTCTTCCTTTATTTCAAACATTGTCTTCCATATCTTTGTTGCATCCTGCACCACATCCTCTATCTTTTTGTTCAATATCTGAAAGGTCCTAAACCTTGGAGTGTGATTATTTTTATATTTGTTCATGGCCTCTTTTACCTCTTTGTTTGTCATAGTAGACATGAATTGCCTCAATGTCTATTCTCTAATGTCCTTTTCTGTTTGGACTGAATTTCTCCAGGGAACATATATTACCTTGAATAGGTCTTCAGTCATATAACTCTTCAGTTTAGATGGATCATACTGCCATCTTGTCATCTTTTCTACAACTTCTTCCTTGATCTGCTTCTATTCATCCTTTTTTCTGGAAGCATATTTCAGTGATTTTAGAGAACTCATACCACTACCTTCTCTTTGTTCTTTAATTTTCTTCTCTAAGGTAGGTGGGGGTTTCTTGAATACTACTGTATCTTCTTCTTCATCTTCCTTGGGCAATATGAGTTTCCTTCTAGATCTTCTTTTAGTGATGACAGGGGTAGAGATCTTTGGTTTTTGCTTGGGGGTTACCTTCTTCTTCTTCTTCTTCTTCTTTGGAGGTTCAATTTTTATCTCTTCCTCTTCCTTTTTAGGTTCATCATCTTCTATCTTAATTTCATCTTCTTGGATTTCACATATAGAAGGAGGAGAGTCTGAAGTCTTCCCATACTTCTTTCCAAACTATTCTAACCTCTTCTTTCCTCTTTTCAAAATCTTAGGAATCTCAATCTCTAATGAAATTATACTCTTGGATTCTTCATATGTACCAAAGTATGGTGCTTTGGGATCAATAGGCTCATTCAAAAGAGCCTCAATGATGTTTTTGGTCTCATCTATGTTAACCTCATATGCAAGAGGTTTCACCCATGCAACCCTAGGTTTGACTGCCAAGATGTATACTTTATTACACTCAAGTAGGAAGAAAACATCATCCTTGTGATCTTCAACCAATTGTTTAGGAATTCTATACCTATTCTGCATCTTCTATCTGAATTCCTCAAAATATGCATCCACGATGCTCTCAAAATTGTCTCCTAATTCAGCTATGAAATCATTTATCTGATACACTATGGGTCTATCCTTCTTCCAAACAACCATGCCTTTGGAAGGGACAAAATTCTGAATATAAAAGAATATGCAAAACATAAGTGAACCAAAATTACATGGATTGGTCTTTGATGCCCAGATGCTTTCCATGTTCTTGCTGAATTGGATGAGCTGCAACTCGACAATGTCAAATGAGAGGTTGTTCTTGACCACCTTGTATGCCAAGTCCACAGCCTCACATGGTACACTATTAGGTCGGCTAGAACTATAGATTTTGTGTGCAATTACATGAATCCCAAACTTTAATTCCATGTCTGTAACTCCATTTAATCTCACGCCTCTTCCATCCCACTTAACAAGAGTCTTCTTAGATAGGTCATCCCGGGGTAGGGTTTTGGTAGCTTTTGACTTGTCTATCATAGGATACCCTGTAACACGGTGTACCATTGTTTTGGTAATATTCACTGGTTGTTCCATCCATAGATGTATATCGTGAACATAGATCATAACAAATCTAATCCACTTAATCTAGAAATTCTGTGGCATATGCATGATATGAGTCAAACCCTTGACTTTGAGGTGTTTATGTTCTAGCTTCAGATTCTCAGCTTCACAGAGTTTCTCATATGCTTTATTCATTTTCAATGTCCCAAGCTATTAAATTGTGAAATGATAGAAGGCTCGGAAGTCATTGATCAAAAATACCCTAGGAGGAATTAGGGAATGAGCTCCCATTGAGTCTATCTCCTCTGCAATCACTAGATGAAGCTTAAACTTTGGTGGTTTGCACATAGAATTCCTAACCAACATCTCAGATCCTTTCTTAATATTTCTACTTGATGTAGATGCCATTATGCTCAGAGGTTCGATAAAACTTCACAACTTAAATATTTCAAACAAAAAATCTCTCTGAATCGCTTTGCAAACTAAAAACTTTGTAAATAATAACCTTTCCAATTCATCTTTTATAAGATATCTTACCATTGAGTTTTCATTAAATTCTCTGTACATGGTAGCTGGCATAGCTCAGAATGAAGCTCGGTGAAAACTAACTTCTCAATTCTCAAAACCATACAACCCAACTTAACTCGGTTAAGCCTGTGTAACTCGGGTATTACTGAGATCCTGACTCGGTTAAAACTGTAATGTGTCCTAGTGCATCAATATACTGATTTGGACTTGCTAGCATATTTGGAATTAATGTAGGATGGCTTGTATGCACAGTTCTAGTAGTTTCCTTGCATATTTATTCAGAGATGGTACATCCACCCAACTCACTACTTTGGGTGCCATTCGATCCTTCATTGTTTTGATCTGAAATCTCAAGAGATTTCCTTACCCACTGCTGATTCATTTGAGTTCTGAGTTCTGAAAAATTTTCTTTGCCTTTCTCAAAACCAGTATCCACTTTTTCTCTGTTCATGCAATTCTTGCTTAGATGAGTGAGTTGTTTACATACATAACATCTCTTAGTAGGATTCATTTTTTTCAGGTGAGTCTTTACACAATTTACACCAATATGCCCATATTCACCATAGTGACAACATCTGCTCCATGTGTTGTAATCACAACCAAAATTTGCTTTAGCTAGTTGTTCAGTAGGGTTCCATTTCTTAGTTTTGCACTCAGAAGATTTGTGACCTTGTTTGTTACAATTGAAACATTTTCCGCCAAACTTAGGTTTCTTAGTGCATTCACTTGCCATATTTTCATGTTTATTGCATCTGTATCATTTACCATTAACAGTTGATTTTCCATTGCTCCAACACTTTTTTTCTATGTGCCCTAACTTACCACAATGATTACAAGTAGGTTCGCTATTCTTTTGAGTTCCTTGGTGTGAGGATTCACCTTGTTTAGTATAAACTAATCCAGTCTATCCATGATGTCTGGGTTGAGTTTTCTCTATCAAATTATCCATTCTTACCTGTGAATTCATCATACTTTCATTGGTTTGCTTTTCAGTATTGAGCTCATTCAGTAGTCTTTCATTTTCTGTCCTCAAATTGATAGCTTCTTGATTTACATTATTGAGTTGATTTATCATATCTGCTTGCTAAAGTGACAAATGATGGATTTCATTTTATTTTTCTTCTAATATTGTACTCAGCAATATTTTATCTTCCTGTGCCATTTCTCTATCATTTTATGCTTGATTCTTTTGTTCCATAAATTCACATATTCTGACTGAATGAATTTCTTTTTCTCTTTTCATCTTTCTGACTTCTTCATGTAAGTTGAGATTATTTGCAAGTAGGTCTTCAATTACTGCATCTGCTTCTTCGAAACTTCTTTCTTTGCACAGGTCTTCAAATATTTATTCTATGTAACTTTTATCATTCATCTGTAGTGCTAAATCTTTTCTTCTTTTTAGGGAAAGAGAGAGCTACTCCTCGAGTTTCTTGATCTGATCCATGGCCACTTGTAGATCTATCTTTTCATTTTCAATGGCTTTCTCCAGTCTGTATATTTCCATTGCCTCTGGTCTTTGCTCAAGCTGTTAAACTTCTGTTAAGAGAACCTTTAGCTATGATACCAATTGTTGTAAATATGTTGAGGCTAGGTGACTAAGAGGGGGGGGGGGGGGGAATCAGGAACCAATAAAANTATGTTGAGGCTAGGTGACTAAGAGGGGGGGGGGGGGTGAATCAGGAACCAATAAAACTTAATCCTTTTAATCCTTTATTAGATTATCCAATCAGATTGTATGCATGAAATGAAAAGCAATAAAACATCCACACCACTTGATACAATATTTGATTACCTAGAAACCTTCCAAATAGAAAGTAAAACTGGGGTGGGCATGGTACCCACAAGATTTATTACTGCAGTATAAATTTAGCCTGTTAAAGTTTACAATTTACCACTTCTGATGGCCTGCCCTGTTAGGAGAAATAAGGACTGTTAGGTCCACCTTGTGAAAGGATTTAGTACAATACAATTCAGCAATGCAACTCTATTAGGAGATTTGTAAAGGACTGTTAAGTCCACCTTGTTAGAGGATTTTTCTAATGCACTTGTTAGGATGAACCAGTAGATGATCTTCAATGCAACTTTGATTTTCTAAAATAAGATCCAATGATAAAAAATAATCACCCGATTGTGATGGGCGAGTCTCTGATGTACCTTATACTGCTGTAGCCTCTTAAACAATCTGCCACTTCATATTCACATACAAACTTTTTACATACATATTTGGATAAACAAAATACCTTATATTTATACCTTATCCAAATCAAATAATTCTATAAGTCAGCTTCCATAAGATAAATTAATATCAAACAATATAAGCTAAGTCAGCCTAAAACTGTTACTTGGGTCTAGTAGTCCACTCGGGCAATATACTGGCACTCGGGCATTATGCTGTCACTCGGGAAACATAATAAACTTTGGCACTCGGGCTATTCTGTATACTCAGGCTACATTGATCACTAGGGTAATACTAATTACCACTGTCTGCTGGGTCGACACTGCCACTGCTCGGGTTCCATTGTAACTGCTCGGGTTGCACTACTGGCTCGGTCAACTCTGTGATGACTAAGTGTTTTGGCACTAATTGACAACATGTCTTTCCATAAGGTCATCAAGTAAAGCTTTTGGTAGTTTTCAAAAAGGGATATTTTGAAAATGTTGAGTCAGTATAAAGGTTTTTAGAGAGTTATTAATTTTTGCCACATCTTAATTTTAGCAGTACTACTTTGACAATATAGGTTGTAGTTTTATGAATTTGGGCATACTTCTTATTTTTTGAATTATTGAAGCTTTCACCTTGCCCACCCTAGGATTCTTGGTGATAAAAAAGAGCAAATGTATATTATTAAGGAGAAATTTAAAGAAATCACTTACCAAAGAATCTAAAGAAAAAATTGCCTTGTGAAACTTTTTTAGAACAAAATGTCACGACAAAAAGAACGAGTATGGAAGACAACTTGGATGATTGGAGAGAGAGTAAGTTTTTTATGGTACTTGACATGTTAGAAAAAATGCGTGTTAAGATGATTAATAACATGAATGTATGAGAGATTGTCTCTCACATATTGTGGTTGAAACTGCTATTTTCCAATTGGTGATTTCAATTAATTGCAAAATATTCACTCAACAATTCAAAATAATAACATTGCAATGTGTGCAACTCATGTCGTAATGTTCACTCCAATGGCTTCAACGTCTGCTACCACATTTGCAAATTCAAATGTGAATTCTTTTGGGAGCTTGTTGGGTGGGGGTGATGGCTTGCATCTAGGGGCCTCTTTATCAATGGTTGTTGTGTCTACGTACCCAACATGAATAGACACCCATGCAATATATTAGTTAATGAATACTATAAGCTCAAATCCACCCTCTAATCTCACTAGTGGGTTGTTGGGGGCTTTCTCTTTCCCTGATTTCCTCTACCTTGGGTGTGTAAGGTGCTCCATATGTGGTTATTGGTGGTTTGTGGGTTCTTGTTGCTGTTCCTGACATTGTTGGTGGAAGGGTTTCTGCTGGAGTGGTGTACACTGGGCACTCCTCATAGAGACTTGATAGTAGATCTAATAAGGTGGTGAATGAGGGATGCATGCCCCCTAAAAAAAGGCTTCTCTCTACTACTAGTGGATGAAGTTTTACTTGTGTTGAAAAATTCACTGCTGCTATTCCTTCAAAGGAGAAATCTTGACCCCTTGCCTGTGCCAAGACATCCCTTGTGGTGGTGCGTGGCCCAGATGTGGTGGACAATGTGGATTTATACCAACGTTGTAGGTTAGTTTTTAGATTCATTGGTTTATTTACTTCTCTTCCAAATCTGCATCGCTAGGTGACAAATTCTTGGAGATCTTTAGTCTTTGGTAACATTGAGATTTTCTCTTATGCAAAGGGATTTTTTATTGTTATTTTTTCTTCTTTGGAAGAATGTGATCTGGTACTGAAAAATTTGCGGGTGTGGGGGATTCACTCTCTCTTGGCCAAACCTTGGATAGTATACTTTAAACCTCTTACTGAACCACTTAGTGTGTGTCCACTATGGGTTTGTCTCCCCAATCTTCCCCTTTAGTTTTGGGAGACTTCTTACTTTGAGGCCATTGACAACTCTATTGGTCATTTCTTAAAGGTGGATGAGGCTACAACAACGATGTGCCTTTTTAGCTTTGCTCACATTTTGGTTGACATTGACATCTCCACACCCCTTCTAGGGGATGTGGTTCTCATGGTCAGGGACATTCCATGGACTTAATTGCTGGATTATGAGGGCCTCTTTTTTTGGTCTTGGTCATGCTTCTCTACTGATCATTTGGCTACAAATTGTTCTCTCGTGTCGTAAAGATGCTACCATTTGGTGGAAGGACACAAATGATGATGTTTGACCATCCCATCCTATGATTCTTCCTCCAAGGATTATTCAAAGGCTGATGATGAATCCCCTAGGGTGATTCTCCTGCTGATTGGTCTCCTCAGACTTGATGGATTTGATTCCACCTCTTGCTGTTGGTATGGTCCCCTCTGGATGAGTGGACCCTCCTTAAAATACCTCTACTCCTGATCTATTCTAGCCTTTGGTTGATGAGGTACAACATTTCCAACACTCTAATCCTGGTGTTGATTCTCTCACAAAGAGGGTTCCACCGCCTTCCGCTTATGGTGGGGGCTCTACTAAAATTATTGCTTGGATAGTTGTCCGTCGACAAAGGAAAAATTAGTTTGCAATATCTCATTCACCTCCCCTAACATGGTGAGTTGTTTACCCACTATTGATGTGGGTTACTAGATGTGCTACTATTTTTATATTAATGGTTTGTTCTTGACCTTGTAAATAGTTGTTTTGGTCTATCATTTTAACGCCTTCAGGCTGTTGTTTTTAAAGGGACTGAACATCCCCATAACAGGTAATACTAATTATGCCAAAGCTTCTCCTAGGAATAGTGTATTCAAACTAAGGATTACTTTTCCTATCATGAAGTGCATTTTAATTGTCAACCCAGGGATGTATACTTGAAATGGGACAACATGATTTGTGTACTAAGTCTCTCAAAGAGTCATATCACTTCTGCTGTAGGAAGGAAAAATACATGAAAGAGACCTACGCTATTGCTGCAGGAAAGTAAACACACACAACTAATTAATGAAACTAATGCTAAAAAATGCAAGCTCAACTTAAACCTATTCTATCAACCCAAATAATTCACTATAATTATCCTTGCAAGTGATGCAGGAACATACATGAGTTATAATGCTGCAGGAGGAAACTCTAAACTCTACTTAAAATGTTGTAAATGCTGAAAGAAACTCTAACCTATTCTAATATAATCCACCTCCCAAGTGGGCCTCATTTTTTGGCTTATGCTAACTACTAACACAAAATGTAACTCAAAATCACTCCATTATATTTTTAGAAACTGATTACATCATAATGAAAATAATGCACGAAACCAGAAAGAGTAAGTTTGCTGTGCAAATGCAACAATAGCATATTATCCATCTAACTATAAAATAACAATAATATCCCCTTATATAGATGATTGATGTTTACTCAAATCATACAGAGAAATTCTAACTAATTCATGCCATAGAGAAAGGAGAATGTAACAACCCACGATAAAATGTCATAAAGTCTGGATAACCGATTCAACAAATTATTGACCGCTGAGAAAATATAGTAGAGTTATGTTCCTATATTCCTTGAGATGATGGTTCCTCCAATGTAGCAGACATGTCTCATGGTTTTATAATAGTTCTCCCCATCATAGCTGAGACTTCATCATTTCCTCTTCAATGCTGTCGATCCACTCTCAAGCCACTCCTCTTTTCTGGCAGGTTAGTAGCACATGCAGATATATATTCAAGTCAACTATTCAAATCAATCCAAATATTATAACACACATTCAAATAGTTATATGAAATAATGTGATAGATATATAATGTTTAGAAAAATATGTCATTACTAACTACCCATAGGCTTTGGTGGTTCAGACTATACTTATAGCATGATCACAAGTTCAAATACTTAAAGGTTCACAAATGTTTTGGTAATGTCTAAAAGCAGAGTATAAAAATCAACGTAAAATAGAGACAAATTATTGTCCCATCATATACCCCCATACAAGTATAATTATTGTCCTCAAGAATTACATTTCTTTACAATTCCCCTTAATTCTCCAACCTCTGTCTTCCCTCTCCTCCTACTCTGGAAGGTGTAGTAGAACCCTCTGATTTTCTCCCAAAAGTCCATCCTGTAATATTCCTGTAGCTGGTCCAACTTCATAGCATTGATGTCATATAGGGTCCATAGAAGCATTGGTGGCTAAATTGTCAGGGGACACCAGAGCTCATGCCTGATTTGTCTACCTAACTATATATATTTTGGTGCCCAATGTATTTCTGGTTCAAGGTTAATAGGACTGTGTGGTTCTACTTTCTTGAATACTTTTGACAATCTATTCCATATGTTTTTGGCACCATCCAGGGCTCTTTGAAAGGTAAAGTAGGATATCCCCTGATAATCTGCATAAACCTTTTCTCTGGAATAACAAATTTTCTTCTTGGTTTATGCTTTTATGCTCGCATAGGTGAGAGTGAACCAGTCTCTTAGTAGCACATCGGGCTGACTACTTTCAGCCCTCAAGGGTAGTGGTTCTAACTTTTCCTGGTCCCTGTAATTATCTAATTGTCTTTCAAAATTTGCTTCATTATGAATCCATGACATTAAGGCCCTTACATGTATATCTCTTATGTAGAGAAAGGGACTCCAGTCAGTTTCCTCTGGAATAATGAAGTTGTGCAGATATAATTCATAAAGTAGGTTCTTTTGCTAGGAAGGAAGGGTTTGGTACAAACCATAGAATTCCTAAGCTATTTTGAACTCAAAAAATATATCCTTCAAAGTCATCATCAGTTGAAATAAGAGGAATTATTATTTTAAATAAATAGAATATACCCGAGGAGGAGGCTTTCAAGTTATAATTTGATCAACCAATTTCAACGCATGATCCATTTTCTTTTTCTGCCTCTTCAATTGCTCCTTCAGGTCTTCTATTTCCTCCTTTTGGTCATTGATTACTCTTTTCATTTATTTATTTCTTCCTTCCTTAGAGTTTCATCAAGAATAAACTAATTGTACAGTTTGAAAAGAAGATATTGTAAAGTAGGTGGGCCACACTCTTCTAACTGATTATTTTGTCTCCTCTTCTCTCTACATGCCTGCTCTAAATAGCTGGTGAACCAAGTTCTCCGATAAGGCACTAGGGCATCTGGAGAGTGTGAGTGAGCTAACTGTTGAGGCATTTGAAGTTATTCCTCATTTCCTTCTTGATCATTCTGATGAATCTCTCCAGGGTCATTCCGACTTGTGACAGGCTCATAATCACATTTCTCATTTAGATTTTGAGAAAGATCTAGAATTTCAGGTTGAATTGGGGAATTGCCTGGAATATACTCTACATGGGGTTCTACAACAAATTTTTCTAAAGGAATAGATTGACTGTCTAGGGATACTTGAGGAATTTTTCCTCTCATTTGAGGACTTCTCTGTACAAGAGTCCCTGCAACCTTCACAACCTTCTTCTTACTAGCTTTCTTCGGTCTCTCTATTGCAGGAGCCAATTTCCTTTCCTTTCCTTTTGAAGATGTGGGGTTTTGTGGTTCATCTGCAGGAACTAAAGTTCCTTCACCAACTTTTCATTTTCCTCTCTTCTGAGAAGAGATAGGGAAATTTCTCTCAGGAGCAGGCGAAGGTCTATTTTCTTCAAGTTTTTTGGGTTCCCCTTCTTGGGTGGCTATTTTCTCAGCTGGATTAGAGGGTGTTGCATTATAATTACTGGGTTTCTCAACATGCTCATCCTGGGGTTGCAAGGTTTTAAACTGAACAAATTATGACCATGCCAAGGGAGAAACTTCCCTAAGGGATTTTTCAACTAACAGTTTACTTAGGGCATGGTGAGAGACAAAATTTGTGTTCCCCTTCTCGGTCTCCTTGGCACTAATACCTAGCATGTTATACAGAAAATTTAGAACATTTATTGGAAGACTATGCCTTACATAGCTAAGTAATTTGAAATGATGTGCATGTAAATGAGAAAATCTTCCCTCACAGGTCAGGTACCTTATAATGTGCATTTCTAGCTCATTGAATGGTGTCAAAAGTGACATGTGTTTGCATTCTTGCTTGTTTATCTCCAACGGAGGGTCTATAGGAAGAGTAAACTGGGCTCAAGATGACCTAGCATCATGCTCATTGGGATAACATTCCCCAATTGCTGAAAATCGAGTTACTTCTACTATGCATTCCTCTGTTATGACAACCATTAAACCCCATACTATTTCCTTTCCCTCCTTAAATGTACTCACAAATTTTGCTGCTACCCCCTCATCAAATTTTGTCAGTTGTAGGAAATACCCTAGCCATCCACATGCATTGAATCTTTGAACCGCTTCAACATCTTTGAGAAGAATGCCATGAACCATGGGCTCATGGCGCATCAACTACCCTCCCATTTGTTCCAAATGCTTCCTTCAAATTTTTTCTGTAATTTGTCAATTTGTCAATTTCCTCTATTCTGCAATTTCCAAATTCCTTATTCCTTTTTGAATCACCCTGAATTTAAGCTTCCAACTGCACTTTTGTAAAACTTCAAATTTTTGTTTGCAATCTTTTTGTTGTTTTTGAACATAAACAATAATGACACTTTCAAAGAAGGAATTATGACTTTAAGTGCTAGTTAAGTGCAAGTTTTCATATAGCTTAGTTATGTCCTTTTAGGGTCATGTCAAGTCAGAAAATCTAGGATTATTCGGGAATTATGGTATGACACTTGTGTGAGAAATTAAAAGGGCTCAATGAAACAAGGCACAAGTACATATTTGAGTTGACATGTAATTTTACAAGAAATGATAGGGACAACTAGAAATGACATGAGAACTTAATACACTTCAGTTCCCCCTAAAAAACTAAGACAAGTGTACACACTTGTCACACTTGGCATGGGGTAAGAAACTGGCGTAATGACTTAATTATAGATTTATTGCAGTATTGGATATAATTACTAAATTCTATGTGCTAAAAGTGGAAAGAAAGTGAAAAGTTGTACCTATCATTTGGTTTTTGCATGCGCGAAAAAGGTGGCGAGAGTGGAACAAGTGTGACAGATGCATGCGTCAGCTGATGTGGCTCTTAGTTAAAACATATAAATATGGAAAGAGATGATGACATGGAGGATGGGTGGGTGGAAGGTAGAGAATTGGAATGGGTTGGAAATAAGAATATAGAAAATGAATGGGGAATGAAACTTCATTTGAAAATGAAGTTTTTATTATGAGCATGCACGAAGGAATGTTATGCTGAAGTTGCAGGAAGAAGGTTTGCACCCTCTGCCGTAGGAAGTATTACCTATTTCACTATTGGATTTGTATCTCTGAATTTCTGCAAGAATTTGTCTTTGGTCTGAGGCTGATGATATAGATGAAGTCGATGCCTATTGGCCAATAGCTTGAAATGCACAGGATCAATAGTTGTCAACTGGATTGCTCCATTGTCAAAGACATGGTCTATTTCATATGGGCCCAACCATCTTCTCTATAGCTTTCCTGGCATCTCTTGGAATATGGAGTCATATAGTAATGCCTAATCAGCTACTTGAAACTATTTGTTCTTAATATGGGAGTCATGCCATTTCTTCCTCTATTTTTGTACTATCTCTGTGCACTTCAATGCAGATTTTTGCATTTCATCCAAGGAGTTGAGATATAGAAGATGGTCTCGCTGTGTTGTAGGAAGGTTTAACTCCAAAGAAGTGCACAATGTTTTATGCTTGAAATCAATTGGCAACATTCCTACTTTCCCATATAATAATTCAAATGAAGTGAATCCTGTGGTTGTCTTCCGTGTGGTTCTATATGCCCAAACTACTTCTGAAAGTTGGCTTCTCTAGTCACGATGGTGCAGGAGAACTATTTTTGTTAGAATTCCTTCAATTTATCTATTGGTGACTTCTTCTAACCATTGGCTTGAGGATGGTAGCGACTGGATTTATGATGTCTGATGTAATATTATTTCATGAGTTCTATGACCAGGTTTGATGTGAATTGTGCTCCCTGATCAGTTACAAGTTCTCTTCGCACACCATAACAGGTGAAGATTTCTTCATACAGGAACTCTACCACCTTATGATCATGTGCATGCTTCATGTCCTTCACTTCAACCCATTTGGTTAGATAGTCAGTCCATACCAAAATGTAGGACTTTCCATTAGACGGAGGGTCTATAGGACCAATGGAATCCATGCCCCACTTATCAAATGGGTTGACAACTACTTGTGGATGTAAAGACATTTCATCTGATTTTGTTGGACGACCCATCCTTTGGCATTTATCACATTTTTTGGTATAATTAGCTGCATCTTTGTGAAGTGTGGGACAATAATAACCTGTTGTTAATATTTTCAGAGCTGTCCTCTTAGCTACAAAGTGTGCTCCATAGGGCTCATCATGACAAGCATGGAGGATATCATATGTTTAATCTTCACACACACATTCTCATGAATTGGTCTAGACCGGTATTGAACAATGTATTGTCAATCCAAGAGAATTTAAAACTTTTCTTAACAAGCATTCTTCTGTCCTTAGGATAGAAATGTGTAGGAATCTTGTTAGGTGCAAGGTAATTAGCTATATCAGCATACCATGGACTCTTGACAATAATATGAAACAAATTTTCATCAGGGAATGTATGATCTATCACAGATGTATGATTGTCATCATTCTAGAGTCTTGATAAATAATTAGCTACAACATTTTCTTTCCCTGGCTTGTGAATTATTATTGTCAAATTCTTGCAAAAGAAGAAGCCATCTTGCTAGCCTGCTTGAGATGGCATTTTTTTTCATAAGATATTTGATTTCTGCATGGTCAATATGAACAAAAATTGGATAGCCTGTTACATAATGGCAGAATTTATTCACATCATAAACCACTACCAGTAATTATTTTTTAGTAACTGTATAATTTAATTGTGGCCCATGTAAACTTTTGCTGATATAGTAAATAGCATTTTCAAGCTTATTAGACTTTTGTCCTAAGACAACACCTATTTCATAGTCAGAAGCATCTGTATGTATGTGGAATGGTAAATACCAATCAATCCCTCTAAGTACTAGTGCAGTTCTCAGAAGGGACTTGAGCTGGATGAAGGATTCCTCACAAGCTGATGTCCATGCAAACTCAACCTCTTTTGTAAGAAAGGTTTATAGTGGACTGGTTATCCGACTGAAATTTTGAATGAAGTGCCTATAATAGCCAGCATGTCCTAAAAATTACCTCAATTTTTACAGGGTCTACTTTGATGCCAACTTCTGAGATGAAGTGTCCTAGCACTACATCTTCTTGCATTAGCATGAAACATTTCTCATTGTTGAGGGATAGGTTGTGTTATTGACATCTAATCAACACTTTTTCCAAGTTCTTCAAAGCTTTCTCAAAAGTAACACCAAATGTGGTGAAATTGTCCATGTATATTTCCATGCAATCATGTGATATATCAGCAAAAATGTTGATTACAACCCTTTGGAAAGTGGTTGGTGCATTGTATAAGAAAAAAAGTAACACAAAATATGCATATTTTCCCCAAGTACATGTAAGTATTGTCTTCTCCTGATCCTCTGGAACAATGCTAATCTGATTATAACTACTGTATCCATCAAGAAAAGAGTACTTACCAATTAATGTGTCTAGAACTTGATCAATAATTGACAAGGGAAAATGGTCTTTCTTTGTTGCATTGTTCAATTCTCTATAATATACACATATTCTCTATTTACCCCTTTTTAGGCACTATGACCAAAGGTGATACCCATTTACTGTCAGAGATTGGATAAATAAAACCAACATCCAACAACTTTTGTAGCTCAGTTTTTACAATTTATCTTAAGGCTAGGTTAATTCTTCTCTGAGGTTGGCAGAGTTGTAGAATTCCTTCATTGATGTAAATTATGTGTGTGTATACTTTTGGGTTCAAGCCTTTCATGTCTCCATATTCCCAAGAAAATGATTTTTCATGCTTACAAAGGAGTTGAGTTAACAATACCAATTATTGCGATGATAGCTTACTGTTAACATGAAGATTGTGGCCAGAAGAGAGTTCCACATTAGTTGTCAGCTCTAGCATTGATACCTTAGGTATTGGGCTTGTAGATATCTCACAGGGTAGTAACTGATGGATAGTATCAGGTCCTACTAGAGAAACACAGTTCTCATAGGTAGACAACTGTAGAACAAAGCTTTCAAAAATATCTTTTCTATAACACAATCATTGGTAAGGATAATTTGAATCACATCATAATATTCTTGCAATTTTAGGAAGGATGTTCTGTGTAACATCATTAGTTGAGAAATAGAGTTTATCTCTTCTTCCTCATCTCCCAAATCTGGCCAAATAGGAGTGCTCAAATCTGGTTGGGGCTGGGCAAGAGGATATAATGCTAGCTTCTTGATTTCTTTTCCATTTGAAATTGTCATGTTACCTAATCTACAACTGATATTAGCATCAATAGTGGATAACCAAGGTCTTCCAAGGATAACTGGATAACCAGCAAAATTGACCTTAGGTGATAATATAAAGAAGTCAGCACAATATTCCCAGGAATCTAGTGTGACTACTATATCTTCTATGATGCCATCTGGGGTGATAGTGGAACTGTCTACAATTTGTAAGACTATTGGAGTGGTTCTCAATACCTCTATACTCAACCTATGCATGGTATCCTTAGTCATAACATTTATGGCTGCTCCCAAATCTACTAGAGCGTTCTTCATAAACTAGCCATTAATTATAATATCAACAACTGGGCTTCTAGGGTCAAAGTACTTTAGAATGATTATCTTTCCCAACATAATATCTGCAAGTTGACCTATATATATATATTGTACTATTTGGGGATCCTTTTTCTTACATTCAGGATTTTTGAGGCATGCTTCTTTAATGGGTTTTCCATAAAGAGGAACATCTTTAATATCTTGAAATAGTGGAATCCAGATATGCATGTTTTTCAACTGGTCAAGGATATCAAATGAAGTTTCTTCATGGGATATAGGTTTTTCCATGCTAAGCCTTTGTGGAAAGGGAGGATTAACTGAGGTGTGAACATCAGTTTGACTTGGTATATCAGTTGGTTGGACAATATTTGGCAAAGTAGTTTCTGGAAGTGGTGCTGATGCTGCAGGAATGGCTGGAACTTCTGTTATAAAAAGAGGTTAAAGTGCAGGCACAGTAGTACAAGATTTCAAGTGAATATTAGATATCTCTAGTGCATAGGAAGGGTACTATTGAGTATCAGTAGCATACATGGGTTATTGTTGTTGCTTGTTGTTAGAATTGGGCTGTGGCTGAGCAGGTAATTGGGTTGGCCTTGGAGTAGGAATTGTGCCTACAGGAGGTGGCATTATTGCAGGTTGAGACACCATAGGTGGTAAGGGTGGATAACTAGGATTTTGATTAGGCCATTGTTGAGGTCCTCTCCATTGGTTATTTGGTTACCAATTCCCTTGTGGTGGTTTCCATTGATTTTGAGGTTGTGACCATTGATTTTGAGGCTGTGGCCACTGGTTTTGCTATTGGTTAGCCCACTAGTTTTGCTGAGTATTAGTCCAGGCATTATTCCAATTAGGTTGTGATTACTGAGAAGGGTTTTGATAATTCTGGTTCTCCCATTGATTATTATAAGGATTAGAAAATTGTAAAGGGTCCTGAGGCATACCTTGTCTTGAAGCCCATGACCGATGTTGAGAAAAAAAGAATACTTTCTCGTTATCTCCTTCTATTTTCATGTACTCAGTAGGAAGGTGTTGGTTCTCTAAATTTTCCACCGACTTGCACCCATAATCTTTCTTTTTCTTGCAGCAGTGAGGATAGTACTCAGCTAGTTGTGCTTCGGCATCTGCATGCTTCTTCTTAGAAGTCATTATATCTAGGTGTGTAGCAACATCATTGATGATATCTTGCTTAAAGTCTGACAACAGGTTCAATATTTCCAACTTAGAAATGCTCGAGATATTTCCCTTAGCAAGTGTAGACCAAAATCCTCTGCCCTTCTTTACAGTTTATCTTGAGTAGTAGAGGTAGATTTTCTTAAGGTCATCCCAGGAAGATTGGGATATATCTCCTCTAGCCATGAGTTCTAGTGCTTCTAGACAGTTATCATTTACTCCCCTCAAGAAAATGAGTTTATCTGAATCCTCCTCCAACACATGTTATGGATTCTTCTGCAGATTGTACAAAAAACATGAAATATAATCTTCCAGAGTTTCATCTTCCTTCTGTGACATTAAATAAATGTCATCTCATCTCAACTCACCCCATTGCAATTCTCTTTGTATTTTTGCAGAAATAGAGTCTACATCTCATCCCAACTGGTTGCTGTGTTAGCTCCTAATCCCATAAACCATCATAGGGAAGTCTCCTTCAATGTTAATGGAAACAACTTGAGCTTGTGGCCATTAGTGTTGTAGTCAAAGCTTCAACAAAGAATGTCAAACTCAAACAAAAAGGTGTTAGGGTCTTCATTTATTAGGCCATATAAGTTTGGAAGTGTAGAAGTGGGTATTTTTTTGAGGTTAGCATTGTTGATAAGGCTAGGAAGAGGAAATGGAAAGGTAGGCTGTGCCATTATTGGATGTATTTGGAAATGGAATTTCTGCTAGAAAGGAACATTAGCCACATGATTATGAATGGAAAATGCACTTTGAATGGAGTTATCAAGAAAAATGGCCAAAATTTCAGCAAAAGGTCAAAGGCCAACTGGATCAAAAGGCTCTGCTTCAGATGAAGATGCTGCAGGAGATTTAGGACTTCCATCAACAAAAGAAAATTTAAACTCTTCAAATTCTTCATTCAGATTAACAGATTCTCTTGCAAGGAATTTTCCATGGTCATCTCATCTTCTTCCTCTTCGATGCATGCAAGTAATTACGTAAACTTGTGAAGCAAGTTCAAGACTGAAAACTACTATCTAGAAAATATGGAACTATCTAAAAATTAAAAAGGACTCAATAATGTTCTCAACTTGACACCATCCCTGCCAATGACACCAAAAATGAACATCCCCATAATAGGTTATAATAATCATGCCAAATATTCTCCTAGAAATAGTGTATTCAAACTAAGGGTTACTTTTCCTATCATGAAGTGCATTTGAATTTTCAACCCAGGGACGTAAACTTGAAATGGGACAACACGATTTGTGCACTAAGTCTCTCAAAGAGTCATATCACTTCTACTGTAGGAAGGAAAAACACATGAAAGAGACCTATGCTATTGCTATAGGAAAGTAAACACACACAAATACTTAATGAAACTAATGCTGAAAACTACAAGCTCAACTTAAACCTATTCTATCAACCCAAAGCATTCACTATAATTATCCTTGCAAGTACTGCAAGAACATACATGAGTTATAATTGTGCAGGAGGAAACAATAAACTCTACTTAAAATGCTGAAAGCAACTCTAACCTAATCTAATCTAACCCACCTCCCAAGTGGGCCCCCTTGGTTGGATTCTTCTAACTACTAACATAGAATATAACTCAAAATCACTCCATCATTATATTTCCAGAAATAGATTACATCATAATGAAAATAATGCACGAAACCAGAAAGAGTAACTTTGCTGTGCAAATGCAACAATAGTATATTATCCAAATAACTATAAACTAATGATCATATCCCCTTATATATAGGATTGATGTTTATTCAAATCATATAGATAAAGTTTGAATAATTCACGCCATAGAGAAAGGAGAATGTAATAGCCCACAACAAAATTTCATAAAGTCTGGATAATCTATTCAACAAAGTATTGACCACTAAGAAAATATAGTAGAGTTATGTTCCTATATTCCCTAAGATGATGGTTCCTCAAATGTAGAAGGCATGTCTCATGGTGTCATAACAGCTCTCCCCGTCACAGCTGAGACTTCATCATTTCCTCTTTAGTGCTGTCAATCCACTCTCAAGCTGCTCCTCTTTTTTGACAGGTTAGTAACACACACATATATATATTCAAGTCAACTATTCAAATCAATCCAAATATTAGAACACATATTCAAATAGTTATATGAAATATTATGATATATATAATATTTAGAAAAATATGTCATTGCTAACTACCCATAGGATTTGGTGGTTCAGACTGTACTTATAGCATGATCACAAGTTCAAATACTTAAAGGTTTAAAAATGTTTTGGTAATGTCTAAAAATAGAGTATAAAAATCAACATAAAATAGAGACAAATTATTGTCCCATCAGGGACAACACCCTTGTTTTTCTGCTTATAAATTTCAAAAACATTAATGTATCTATACATCAAAATATTGAAGCTAGTACTTTTGATGCAAATAATTCGTATGTTACCCACACTAAAACTAGATGATTTTCATTGGTTTAGTTGTTAGACATTTCCAACTTACTTTTCTTCTTAGGAAGGATGATGTTTATGAAATTCAAGCGCATGATTTGCTCATTGATAATATTAAAGATTTTCATGTTAAGTATAGATCTATTCTAAAGAAGATCTAGAGTGAGATGTCACCCACAAATTACATGAACATAAAGAACCCTAATGGCTCAAGACCTGATCCTAGACCACAAGTGATCTAGAGAAATTTGCAATAGGCTACAAATAATGCATCACTTTCTACATTTGATGGAGCTGAAAAATGTACATCTAGAGCATAAATTAAGAAATTGGACACCTACTTGTCACTCGTGTTTATAGTAGAAGATGATGCCACCACATTTTCTGCTCTTTTATATTGAGGGACCAACATAAATGATGATATCATAGGTTGATTATGTAAGGGAACTATCATATCAACTTCTATGATGAATTCAATATAATATTTATTGAAAGATTTGATAAGAATAACCCTAAATTTCATTTTTTGAAGTTAGTACAAATCAAACAATATGATAATGTTGTTGAAATAAATGATAGGGGGCGGGGGGTTGAATTAGTGGCCTCAAAAATTAATCTAATATCAACCACAAAAATTTATATCTCAAATATAAACCTCTAGTTATCTTCAGTCGTACAAGATGTATGCCTTGAAATAATCTTATCAAATAACTATTGCTCATAGTCCACTGTTTAAACCTTATTCTTAAGCCTTACCAAAAAGCATTCTAGCCTTTACCAAAATACAGTAAATAACTTAGTGTTTATCAAATAATCCTATTTTAGTAATGTGTAAAGCAAAACACTAAAGTAATGAACCATAAACACATTTGACATATGTATTTTTAATGTGGAAACCCTGTTAAGGGAAAAACCCACTTGAGACCGGTAACCCAAATTTTTCACTCTTCTAAAGTGATCTCAGTGAAGAGCCAACCCTGTTAAAGGTTACAAACACACTGTTACGTGCAACCTTGTTAGAGGATTTATAACTAATAGTTTATCACTTGATATCTGGCATTCACTATGTTATCTTCATGATAAACCTTTTGATACTCCTTGGGATGTATCTCAATATATAAAGGATGGTTAAATCATGCTCGGTTAAGAGACTTTATGATCCAATAGTTAAATTGAAACAGTAAATGAACTGTTCATAAATAGAAATTAGACTTACAGATGTTCAGATCTATTGTAAGCTCATAATACCTTTCTAATCAATGTTTCCATTTAATATCTTTGCTCCACTTCTTTCTTCTCGGTGATGCTGTGCTTCTCTATTTCTCGGTGTCCTCAGATATTTAGCTTGTTTGATCAAGACTATATGAAGTATTTCTTCACCAGTATTCTATTCAACATCTTCTTCTCTATTAACCCCTAATTCATAATGAATTATCTTGTCTCTCTTATAAACATAATTTCACCATTTCTAAGTCCTTGAATTTCTTGTTCTTGGTGTGATCTGCAATTCTTTCCATTCTTTCTTTAAAACTTACTTTAGTTTTATCCCGTATATTTCTCGTTGACAACTAGAATAAAACAACTTTAAAAATCTAGCTTATCTCCGAATTTTAACTTGTTGATGAAAACAATTTTATCAACCAGTTAACTCCATATTTAGCTCTTTCCAGCTAAGTCTTTTTTCATTTCTGAACTTCAATTCTTTTCGATGTTTAACTCCTTGTTAGCTCTGGTCTTGACTTCACTTATCCTCGAGCATCTCTATCCATTGAGGTTGTTTGTCTGTAGGGGTTATCTATCTACCGGGTAACACTGTGGCTCTACTCTCAGTAATGCTTGATCGGGTATCTTTCTCAGGTATCACTGTGACTCTTCTCTCAGGGTTCTCTATCCCTCGGGGTGCACTGTCTGTCAGTGTTTGTTGTCATTAGTGCATACTGATATTTTATGCATTATTGATAGCATAACCTTTATCTCTCTATTATTTGAAGTCTTTGACACTATGTATATATAACCAATCAGATTATATCAAGTTGACATCAATGAAAATACAACACATTAACTGATTTAATGCCTTGCATTAACTTTCTGCAACTCGGTGATCATCAACTTAACATATTTAGACATTAAATCAATTATAGTTCATCAATCTCTCCCTTTGGCATTGATGGAAACACACTGCATTACTACTAATACACTATGAAATATATCAATTTTAGTTCATCAATCTACCAAACTTATTGTTCTATAACCAATATAAATGTCTGGCTCTTGGTAAGCTCTTCTAGCTTAGATTTATTTCTTGTAGAGTACTTTCTTCAATCCCTTCATTGGATAGATGTAGCAGCTTCTGATTCTATCTCTCCCTTTGATGTAGAATATCTACTCTGATGTTTTCTCTCCCTTTGACTATTCCTCTCCTTGATCATCTCTTTTTCCTTTGACAACATTAGATATACTCTCTCTCCCTTAAGTCATGTCTCCCTTAGGATACTTCTCTCCCTTTGGATGATCATGATGGATATTTCATATGGATATAATCTCTCAAGTCATCTCAATTCATCTCTCCCTTTTACATAAATGCCAAACTATATCCTTTCTCCCTTTTATAATATAATTCTTGAATTTCCCTTTCCATCAAAAGTACAATGTCTCTGGTGTTCAAAGTAGATATGTACCTTTATGTGTACTAATGTATCTTTGTAGTCCATCTTTTTTCTTACATCAACATGAATGATCTTCTGATTATGTGTAGGCTGATGCAGCCTCCTAGTCATCTTAGTGACCAATAGACAAGGGTCGGACCCCTAGTCTCTTTCTCAGGTACTCAAATGTATCTTTGGGTAATGGATTTGTGAATATGTCAGCTAATTTTTCCTTCGATTGAACATATTCTAGTATCACCTCTTTCTCTTGCACTTTTTCTTTTAAGTAATGATATTTGATTGCAACATGCTTAGTCTTAGCATGCATGACAAGATTCTTTGATATGTTTATTTCACTGGTATTATTACAGTAGATAATTAATGGTTCAAGAATTTTCATATTCATACCTTCTAGTAATTGTTTGATCCATACAATGTTAGAGAAATTTGCAGCAACAACCACATTTTCTGCTTCTGCAGTGGATTGTGAGATGCATCCTTACTTCTTACTCATCCATGTGACAAGTCTGTCACCCATGAAGAATGCTCCTCCAGTTGTGCTCTTTCTGTCATCTAAGTTTCCAGCCCAATCAACATCTGTATAGACCTGAAGATCAAATTTTCCTTCTCTTTTATACCATAAGCCATAGTCCTCAGTATTCTTTAGATATCTTAGAATTCTCTTGACAACAATCATGTGTGATTCCTTGATATTAGTAGAGAATCTTGCAACTATTCCAATGACATGTGCTATATCTGGTCTAGTATGAACAACATACATTAGTTATCCAATCATAGATCTATATAGGGTCAGATTTACCTCAGTTGACTTGTCTTCCTTTGTCAGCTTACATTCGGTTGCCATAGGTGTTTCAACTGACTTGAAATCTTCCATCTTGAATATCTTTAGCACTTGATGTATTTGGATTGTGTGATATATATGCTTGCATCATGTTGAAGAATCTATAGACCAAGAAAGAATTCGATCTCCCCAAACATTGACATCTCAAACTCTTTGCTCATTTCATTACCAAATGATTTACATAACATATCATTACCCCCAAATATGATATCATCAAAAAATATTTTAGCAATCAAAATGTTATCATTAGTGTCTTCCTTTAAATACATATTGCTATTTTCACTTGTTCTTACAAATCCAATACTTATGAGATAGGAGTGAAGTCTTTCATACCAGGCTCTTGGTGCTTGTTTCAATCCACACAAGGCTTTGTGTAGTCTAAAAACCATGTTTCTCTTGTTAGGATCAACAAACCCTTCTGGTTGTTCAATGTATACCTATTCTTCTAGTATTCCATTTAGGAATGCAGATTTGACATCCCTTTGATATAGCTTGAATCCTTTGAATGCAACATAAGCAAGTAGAATTCTTACTCCTTCTAGTCTAGAAACGGGTGCAAAGTGTAGACGTATAAAATTATCCTTATATTAATTTAATTAATATTCCAATAGCATTATAATTAATTAATTATATTTGTTATATTCTTCTATTTATTTAATTAAATTTATTTAATTAGATATGATTCACTTTCTTTAGTATTTAAATTTAATTAAAATACCATCCCCTTTAATGTATTAAATTTTATTTATATACATTTCCCTCATTAATCCCTTTTAAATAAATTTTTAATTTATTTATTCCTTCACATGACTTAATTCTACTAAACCACAATTAATCTAAATTTAATTTGGATTAAACTAATTTGAACCTAGATCCTACCCTACCTCACATCACTCTCACCAAATAGACCTACTTACTAATTAACTAAGGTTAACTAGGCTAATTTCTTGATTCCTACACATATTAGTCCTAATTATTTTCTCACACGTGTGAGCAAATTTCTAAAAATTGACTTTTCCAAGTAATCCTAATTTGGTGCCAACAAGGTTTCTTACAACCTTGATGAAAATTTATTACACTTTCTAAAAGTGTTTTATTGGACAAAAATTCTTATACCTCTTACAAAGATCCTTCCATGTGTACTTTAAGTACACCTTGACCCATCACATCAAAAGTTGCTCACACATGTGTGAGAAAATTTGGCCTCTTGCATGGCTTATGTGTCCCTCATATGGCACTTATGTGGATGCCACATGAGCTCCACCTCATCCAAGCCCTCTCTCTCCTCCGAAAAATCTATGAATAGAGGCCATTGTCAAGAGCAAATCATCTCTCATTTTATGCATTGTTATCATGCTAGTTTAGTGTTTGAATTTCATAGCTCATTTTCATGTTTATGCTCTTAGTTCATTAGAAAAATCTAGATATTACATCTTAGGCTTAAATAGATCAATCCAGTTCTTGTTTCAATCTCATGCATATCATTCTAGTCTATCTTTGCATCTTCATCATCCACATTTGGTGAAGGCTTGAGACAAGTTCCTCATAATTGTTCTTGAGCTCTTTATTACATCATTTATTTGCATTTAGCTTCAATCCATAGCATGCATCTATAATCATCTAGTGGGATTTAAATGTTGTGTTGGGAGAGCACACCCACATAATTCTCTAAGACCAAATCAACAAGGCATTGGGTGCCCTTGTTTGGCTCATCAGAGGTTGTGATGGAATCCCTTTTTTCTTAGAGTATGTTCTTAGACATGTTAGTTATTTTAAATGATTTATATCTATAACATTTGCATGTTTGAGCGTACTCCCAACAGGTAGGATTTTAGCACATATATTTTGGCACACCCGGTGGGACTCACGTCCCTAATTTTCAAAATTTCTAACGTATTTTCCATATTTTTCAACATTCTAGAAATTTTTTATGCAGAGCCGTCTCCGCACTATTTTTGTCGTCTGCGTTCCTAGAGTGTCATCTGTGCAGATCACCATCTGCGCCTGTCAACAACCGTCTCCGCATATCAAAATCCAGATTTAATTTAAACAATGTTTAGAAACATTTTTTACTGATTTTTGGGATTTTAAGTCTTGGGTTTCTGACAGGGTATTAATTTTTAAGAGTTAAACTTTGCCAAAATCGGTAAAAAGATGAATATGTTTATTTATTAAATCTATTTTTTCTGCTAACTATTTATTTTTCGCCGTCTGTGCAGCAAGTTGACCATCTTCATAGATTACTGTCTGTGCCATCAAACTGTCGTCTGTAATTTTTTGGTTTCCTGATAGGTATCAGTTTCTGCCTTTCACAGACCATTGTCTACGCTCTGACATTAGTGTCTACGTAGATCACCATCTGTGACTGTACTCTACCGTCTGCGCATTTCACTATGATTTGTAAATTTTCAACAGATTTTAGGGTTGTTGATATCTTTTAAGGTTTTTTAGAATCATTTTTTGAAGACCAAAATATCAGAGACTACTAACTTTGTGTGTTTGTAGGACGATTAGAGAAGACAAATAAATGAAACTACTAATATTTGTTCTTACATGTTGCCTTGAAAATTCCAACCAAATGATCGTGCTTCTTAGCATATGTTTTTACTAGGCACCTAGATTTAATTAGGAGGTTTATTTGTGTGATTCAAAATAAACATTAGGGGATTATGCTCTCTTCCTTTTTGGGAAGATCAAAAATCTAGACATGTTTATTTTGATTTAGGCAAATAAGTCTTTGTTTTTTGGAAAGAACAAAGTGTTTGGCATGTTTGGAAGAAAATGACACTGGGTAGGAGAGTATGCTCTTTTTCCCTTGAGGAAAAATAAAAAATCTAGACCCCTTTTTATCGCCAATCCATGTTTTACAGTTAATGCTTTAGATGGGCCTGCTAGTTGAGGAAAAAATCTCCCAGGAATGACCCATGTGAGAACAAGGTGTAAGCCACACTACTCCAACTCACGTTAAACAAATTTACTGTTTGGGGTTAAAGCCTCAAGAGTCAATTGGAATTTGAGCTTGTACTTGGCTCTCGTCTAACTTAAGTGCATCATCATGGTCTTAATCACGTTTACATGACCAATTTTGTCAAGATTCTCTATGGGGCTATACTCCTGAATCATGCTTACATGGATATATAGGATATAATCAAACAGAGACCTTTACTAAGCATTCTAGGCATAAAAGCTACCCAATTCACCTTCAAATGGTGATTTATTATAGTGCAAGGGGAGGGAAGAATCTCCCCCTAAGATCTCCATCATATGTGTCCCAGGCTATTGTGTTGCAAAAGAGATCTTCATAGCACGGGAACAATACCTGGAAAAAGGAAAAAACATGGGTGCTCTTTCGGGAGTGACATTGCTATGTGTGCTGAAGGACTACCAAGCAATGGGTCTATAATATTTCATTCAAAGCCAAAGCCAATTCCTTAGGTAGACTTGTGTCTGAAATGCTTGAACATTGACAAATCCAAAACATGAATGGAATACCCAAAAAAAAATTTGTGACACTTGCTGGTATCCTCCAAGGTTGCTTTTTCCCTTGTTGGATTGTTTTTAAGACATATGCCAGTTATTTTCTAGTTTGAGTATGCTGAAATTGGTTCTTGCCATTGAACAAATCTGTCAAAAGTCAAACTGTAGTCAAAATTTGTCTAAAACATCAAGACATTGCCCTAACAATAGTCTGTCATCTCAGCTCTAGAGTTGACATGTGCGTAGATCACCATCTACGCATATCACCGGCTGCGTCTGAGACTGCCATCTCTACTTGAAAACAATGAGCTTTAAAATCAGCCAAAATATTTGAAATTTGGTTCTCTGTGGAATCTTGAAATCATTTGTCCTAAAAAAATCATCCCCTCAGTTAAAATCAAGATTTTCACCATATGACATGACCAGTTCCAAGAAACATAAGAAGGTTAAGCTTCCAACACCTCTGGTTTATCGAGAATAGAAAGAAACTACTCACAAATCCAAACAATATCAACACATTCCCACATCAATCAAGTAAGAAATTGAGTATTATGAGAAAATCAACAAAATCATGTACAACAACAAAATTTTCAATTTCATGGCTAAATATCCTATCAACCGTGATTTTTTCACCCTTGAGAAATACAATTAGACAACCCTCTTGTTTCTAAAATCAATTCTTCAATTCTTCCATCATCACCAAACATCATTCTTTCTCTTGGAGCATTAGATCAAACCTCTTTGCATCAAATCAAATCAATTCTTTTTAGGTTGAAAGAACTTAATCAAAAGTATTACAGACCTTCATCCTCAAACAAACACAACATTTCTTGTAGACCATCAGTCCGTCTCAAGTAATTTAAATCCATTAGTGATGTCCCATTTTGCTTGAAATCACAAGTCTATCTTCAAGTAGAAAAGATATCATTTAATCCTTTTGTGTTTGTATCATCACAAGGTCTTGTTGTACTTAGTTTTTGTTCCAAAAACCTTTAAATCAAAATCAATCATCAAACAATCAAATCAATCCTTAATCAATCATCAATCCTTATCCAATCAATCTAATCCAATCTAATCTAATCAAATCAATGATCATACCTTTGCTCCATTCCATTTCATCTCTCAATCTTACATCTTTTTGTCTTCCATTATTCTAAGTCTACCATTGTATGGTAGTCACTCGATCCCAAGATAGAAACATGAGGCGCGCAACACTCAACACCGCTACCTATGAGGAAAATCCTTTTTCCCATCAATACTTTCAAGGCACTGAAGTAACAACTGAGGAAGTTCCCAAAGTGTAAAGGATAAAATGGTGATGAATTGTATGGTGTGTTCATTTAACATAAAATCCCTTAAATTTAAATATGTTGTGGGGGTAAATAAGATTCTCTCCTTCTATCCTTGGATATGTAAATGAAAGATCCAAGTTGATTAACCCAAAAGGAAGGATCAATGCATAAATGAATCAATCATTTGGAAACAAGAATAAGAAAATGAAGATCTTAATTACCCAGGGTTTGATTGATTAAGTTGAAATGTATTTTAGATTTAGATAGATTGAAAACCTTAATTGAATTGAATAGGAGAAATGCACTAACCTTGAAATATTACAGATCAAAGAATGCTATTTTTTGAAGTCTGTGTTAAGTTTCTAGAAAATCCAAGACCAGATCTAGAATAGAAGCACAAAGATAGACAAAACCCAAAAATATTTTTCCATTTTGAGACAGTTTTTATTTTTACCCTCAAGTCAATGTCACCATTTGCCAGAATTTCCAATTGCACCCTTGGTCACAATCGACCTAAAAATTCTCAGACTGAAATTCTATTTTTGGATCCGAGAAGTTTTCTAAAAAGGGTATCTGAATCTCCATCCCGATCTGCTATTCCAAACCTGTTCCTGCAAGAAAAAAGGTTTTGTTTTTTTGGGGGAGGCGTTTGCCTTAGTTAAACCCCAGTTTTGGAATTAACCTCAAATATATAATTGAAATTTATGGAATAAACAAAGTAAATGAAACAATTCACCTTGCTCATGTAAAAGTCCTTATGGAGGATTCAAATCCTTGAATCCACAAGTATGGATGCACCAAACAGATGTAGAATGAAGAATGTAGAATGTAGAATGTCTTCAATCAATTTCTTTGTAGATATTCAACACCAATCTTGAATGGGTTCTTGAATTGGAAGAGGCTTGGAGGAATGTGGATGGAGAAATCTTCAACAAGAGGGCTCCATGGAGCTTGAATCCTTCAATGGCCACCAGTAGATCTCCTTGATGAAAATGGATTCTTGAGAAGTGCTTGAGAATGGATGAATGCTTCAATGGCTACTTGGCTTGCTTCAAATATTTCTTCTTCACCTTTGGATCCCACTCTTCAAGTCTTGAAAGTTTTTAGGATTCTTGATTATGCTTTTGCTTCTTGATGCTTGGTCATGGTTAGAGAAAATGAGAGAGAAAAGCTTCCTTATATATGAAATTAGGGCAAAATATTCTAGAGAGGCCAACATAGGAGAATTAAATTCTAATTGGACCCATGCCCCAGAGGACCTATGTTAAATATAATTGAGAATTTGTTGTTCTGAAGTCTGAAATAGCCGACCCGGAAGCGGGAATTAACTTTTTCCAAAGACTAACATCTAGAAACCCTAAGACTTTGGAATTTGGTCCCCAGACCTGAAAAAGGTTGATTGTGACCTAGGTCAAGGTTGAGGTCAACCTTGACCCAAAAAGGTCAACCTAGACCCCAAGGCCAAAGTCCTAGTTTCTTAATCTGTGTTTCCAGGAATAGGCTAGAAAGAGTGGAAATGAGGCAGAACAGGAGGATAAAGCCAGATCAAAGTTAGGAACCCATTCAAGGCACTTGACATGACCCTAGACCACTTACCTAGAAGGCTAAACCATTCTACCATGGAATTGCTTCCATTTTCTGACTATACATTTAGCCCCCACTTTAGCAAGAGTATGGACTCAATACAAACTCTTGGTAAAGGAGATCATAGAGAATAGATAATCATATTGGAATCATAAAGGGACAAAGAAATCCTCAAGCCCCCAAGGGACTTAAGTATTTATCAACCCTAAGATAACAATTAGAGAGACATCACCAATTAAGGAGAAGGACAGAGAGGGTATGGTCACCTCACCCAATGAGAACTTATGTCCCATTGTGAACCATACAAGGAAAAAAGTGTAACTAGAAAGATGGAGTTGAACTTCCTAGTGAATATGGCTACTCACTAGTCAACCCATCAGGGAGATCCATTCTTAAGGACACCTTCTGACCTTAAGGGATCAAAACATTGTATATTGAAATTGGAGGGATCAAGAGATCCGTGTAAATTTAAACTGGAGGGATCAAGAGATCCTAAAAAGTAAAATGTCCATACTTTAAGGATTAGTCTTTAATCCATAAAGGGAAACTTTTTTAAGTATTGAAAATGTTTTGAACGTGTGTGTGTGTGAAAAAAGTGAGTAGAGCGTATGCCCCCACATTAAAGTCATTGCTAACACTTTAACAGGAACAAGGGATTGAACGAAAACATAAATAACTCTACTGATTACATTTCCACTACGAGATGCCCCCAAACAAAGAAAACTCATGGGAAATATCACATAAACATACAAAGAACACATAAGGGATCTACCTACTGTGGGCTCAGTATGATCATAAGATAACATGTATATATAAATATGATATTACTGCAAATGAATTGACACTGTTCCCCAAAGAAAGTAGAACCATGAAGGATAAGCCAATCAGGTGCACCGCCTACTCTCCCCATCTTGGTTTATATCATGTAGGGAAGGTGGGAAACTCACAAGAGGGACTATATCCAATATAGTAGGAATAATAGCCATTTCAAAACAAGGATCCTCTTGAGAATCGCGTTGCTCAATACTAGGTGTAATTGTGAATTGAGTTGAAAGCATATGAGGTAAGTTAGTGTCAAGGTCAATGGTCTCATATTTATCACTACGATCAATAGGATCATCTAAAGTATCCTCCTCATCAATATTAATCAAAATTAGATCTAAGATGTGAATAGGATCATCATACTCATTCATCTTAACATCATTTTGAATATTGACTTCTTTCAACACATCAGGCATAGGTTGATCAAAAGAAGATAAAGAGTTTTGAAAAAGAGAAGCACATGCCCTAGCATTATCTCTATGCTTCTTACGATGTTCATTAGCAGATTTATTATGTTTTTATTTTTTTGACATATGTGGAGAACTAGGAGGAATAACCATTGATTCCTTCACAGGTTCTGTAGTTGGATTGATAGGGTTCAGAGTAGGCTAAGTAGCAATACTGGGAGGTTGAGTGATAGAATTAGTAGTAATGGATAAAGGAGGTGTCAAAGGAGTTGGAAAAAGACCATGGTTTAGATCTATCTGAGGCATACTTAACTCAACTATCTTGCAATGTTTATAGGCTTGATATGAGCAAAAAAGGTTGTCAGGGTGAGGACATGAGTTAGGTAATGAGGGCCAAAAGAAATCAAGAGTAGCACAATCTCTAGGCATAGAAGGTTGATATAGACTATGATTAATCATTTTTACTTCTCCATTATGAATAAACTTAAGGCATTTATGAATAGGAGAAGCAATAGAATGCATAGCAGTTATCCAAGGCAAACCAAATTTGACTTGAAATTGATCAGATGTAGGAACAATGATGAAGGTAGTGTCTACAACCTTGCCACAAAGTTCAACAGGCAAGTTAATGGAACCAAGTGTAGGATAGAGAAAGCCATTACAAGTTTGGATCCATGCATCTTATGGATCATAACAATCACATTGTATGCCTTTCATAAAAATATTTTCCCTAGTAATAACATTGATTAAAGATGTGGGATCAACAAGACAACCACGTGTAGGTATCTTAGCAATCCTAGCAAAAATATTCTTAGAGTCATTAAAGGTAATTGAAAGTTCCCGAGGTCGCTTATCCTTAGTTTTTTTCTGAGGTTTAGGTAGAACTGGAAGTTGAGGTGGAGGCAAAGGATCTTAAACAATAGGTTGAGATACAAAAATTCTCTCCACATGATTAACAATGTGATTAAGATCATCCATCTTTGAATCATAAACGATATCCATAGAAGATGGGTGAGCGATACTATTAGTATCATATGTAGGTAGAGAATTTGTGTAGATTTGAAGGTTTTGATTAGGAGGAGAGATAGATTTGTTCCCATTACTATCAATATTATCAACAGATAAAGCATTGGAATCGATTAAGTCTTAAACTTTATGCTTTAGAGAATAACATTTTTTAGTATCATGGCCATTTTGGCGATGGTATTGGCAAAAATATTTAGAATCAAAGGAATTTGAAGCTATTGTAGTAGGAAGGAGAGGTGATAGGAGGCAAAGTAATCATATTATCACTTAACAACCTACTCATAATGGAATGTAAATATTTAGAGAGAGGAGTAATTTTAGTATTCGTATGGAAAGTAGTGGATGCAAAAGTGGTATTGTGAGATGCAACAACAACTTGATCAGCAATCACATTCATCTGTTTATTAATCTTGATGTAGTTATTAGGTTTCTAAAATTTATTATGATTAGGAGCATTGTCACTCTTATCAACTGGAACAGGAGCCATTGGAGTGTTGCTCTCAAATTTACTCACTTGTAATTGATAATGATGAAGTGCTGCACAAAGTTGTTGAAAAGAGGTAAATTCAGTAAGCAAAATCTTATCTCTAATATCCTTTTGTAAAATTGAAATAAACATGTGTTGAATATCAATATCAAGAACAAGATAAGAAATGTGAGCTAACAAATGCTAAAATCTACGTATGAAATCAATTAATTTTTCCTTAATGTTTTGTTTGCAATGTATTAAATTAGTTAAGGAAACTTGTGGGCCGATGTTATTTTGAAATTGTTGAATGAAGGTATTAGCAAGTTTAGGAAAAGAATCAATAAAATAAGGAGGTAAAGAACAATACCATTGTAAAGCCTTATCACAAAAGGTTCTAGCAAATAGTTTAGCCAAAATCCTATGGTCATGAGCATAATCACTACAAAGGATTTGAAATGTTTTAACATGAGTAACAAGATCACCTTTACCATTATAATTCTCTATATGAGGCATATCAGCTTGTTGAGGAATAGTAGCACGGATAATGTCTAAAGATAAGGGACTACCCATGTCACATGTAGGAATGCTAAACTTGGATTGAGTTAATGATGCAAGTTGTTGTTGTAAAGATGACATGGTCTGAGCCAAACTAATAATTGTGGAATCATTAGAAGAAACAGGTGGCATAGGAATGTTAGGAACACTAGGAAATGTGTAGGAAGTAGCAGGAATAGAAGATACAACTGGTGGAATATTTGGAACCATAGTTGGAAGAGGATTAGTATAGGTAAAAGGTACACAATGATATGAAGGTTGTGAGGTAGGTAAAGATACTGGTGGAACACTCACATGAATAGATGAATTTGGGAGAGATGTAGTCATCAAAAGAGGGGTATAAGTAGGAATTCTAGGTAAAGAAATAGAAGAAGGTTCTTGACTAGTGATAGGAGGAGTATATCCTAGATCTTGAGCCTCTTTAGCTAAAGGTTTAACATTTGAACTCACAAGATGAGTGATACCACACAATAAATTAACACCTTGATCACTATCATGAAGGACTTTCTTAAGGGCCTCTATAGCTTGGATGGAATCTTGATTATGGTTTTCTTGGATAAGCCAATTTCCCATTTTATCAAGTTCAGTTGAAAGTTTTTGCACTTGTTCAGGAGGAACTCTTAAAGTATCCTCCTCATCATGAGATGAGTGAGAAGAGTTATGCTCCATAGAAGGATTATAATCATGAGTATTCAAGTTTTCATCCGAGATCCTATGGAAGGGAGAGGAATATTTGGGATCAAAGGAACCCACGAGTCTACGGCTTCTTCTAACTGGGAAACTATAAGTAGGACTAGAAGTGGTAAAGATCATACACCAATGTAATGTAAATGAACTAATTTAGACTTTGAAAGGAAATTCAAGAACATAAAAGAAAACTAAACTAATATTCATGCAAGATCTAATCATAAAAGATGTAAATCTAACACCAAAAAGAAAGAGTTGTCTATCGCGGGTTCACCAAAATGTAAAGGATAAAATGGTGATGAATTGTATGGTGTGTTCATTTAACATAAAATAACTTAAATTTAAATATGTTGTGGGGGTAAATAAGATGCTATCCTTCTATCCTTGGATATGTAAATGAAAGATCCAAGTTGATTAACCCAAAAGGAAGGATCAATGCATAAATGAATCAATCATTTGGAAACAAGAATAAGAAAATGAAGATCTTAATTACCCAGGGT